>JACYFI010001020.1:0-13891 GCA_020975735.1 Ophiocordyceps xuefengensis | reverse complement strand
CAATGCCCTACTGCCCCCTTATATTATATGCATTTATATTATTAAAACCTTTCATTATTATTATATGTTGTGGGGTAATATATTATAAATTATACAAGTTCATTTTAATTTATAACGTCTTATTTAAAATAGACGTATTATCCGTAAGGTAGCAGTATATGAATGAATAAAATTATATAATGAGCTTTGTAAATTCTAATTCAAGGCCTGGCTCATTTGTTTTGCTAAACCAAGAGAAATTAAACCCGACGCTAGCTGCCACCGTCTACTATAATAAATAACACTAAAACTAATATACCTTATTGTATAGATATCCCACTTAATATATTTGAAAAGATAATATATCTAGGGTTTTTAGGTGCTGTGCTTTCTGCCTCTTAAGAAAAATAAGCGTATCTGCCCTTATTACTCCGAGGCACAAGCACGTCCTCACCCTGTTGGCGGTGCTTAAACGAAGGGTAGCTTATAAGGTTGAGGATGCGTTCAATGCTTTTATTTCCTATGCTTTTGCCAAGCTTTAGCCAAAGAAAAAATTTTTTACGCACCATAGAATCTTGAGCTCGCTATTTTTTGTGCCGCAGCCCCGCCGCTCTTGCTTCTTGCCAGCCTGAAAGGCAAATAAAGACAAAAATCAAGATGCACGATTTCAACCAGTAAATGCATGTCCGATTGGGTCAGGCTTACGCAGTTAGCCAAGGCTCAAAATAATCTAAATGTTCGAAATAATATATTTTGTGCAATTGTTATGATCTTTTTTATTAACTGTAGCTGATGATAGGTTGCAATTATAATATCTAGTATAACTCTACTATGGAAAAAAAATTTAAAAGCTTTACGTGGCTCCACCCTATCACAAAATAATAGTACCTGTAAAACTAGTGTACTAAGACTTGATTATATCTCAATTATTTTCAAGTATGTTCAATAATAGTACTAATCAACCTTCAATATTGACAGAAACGTTAATATATTACCAAACTATTTATGTATAATTTTAGGTCTAGATGGTATAACGTGGATCTTTATGTATAACCTACAACATAAAAAGTAATACCTGGTAGGGCGTAGTATTATCAGAATTGGATCCTATATAAGGAAAAGATAAAAGTCCTTATGTTAGTAATAATGCCACATTGTTAGGGAAACGTAATTTATTTATGCCCGTATTTAATTTGGACACTTAGATATAATGTTATATCTTTATATTCTTTTGAAGTATCTTACTCCTTTTATTTATATTAGTAAGGGGTAATTTGGGTTGATAATAAAATAAGTGACTATTACTCTTTATTCCTATTACCATTATGAAGGTCATGATTCTATTTTTATTCTATATTAAACTCATATCATGCTACTATGGTAGTACTGATTTGAAATACTTTATTTAATTTAAATTTAGGCATATAAACACAATATTTTTTTATTGAGGGATGTTTAAGCGTTTGCTGTAAAAAACACCGGTTTATGTCAAATAATTGACTACTTAAAGGGCACACTGGAGTCACCCCCTTGGAGGTAGTATCGTTTTGTACTCGCCGGGATTGTACTTAAGTTTAAAGTTTCTTATGTACATTCAGCTAATTTTTACACTATACTTCCCTAAAGTTACACTTAGGATTATAGTTTATAATTTTGTTCTATAGGGACCATAAACCTGGTTCTTTATGCTACTTTTAGTACGATTAGAACTACAGAATTTAAAAGTTTATTTCATATACTTCAGTGGCGTCATGCTTCAGTATACTTAATGATTCTTTTAGTAAACACTATTGAGGTTCTAGAAGGTGTTCTATTATTTAATTTAGATTTTATTAAAGCCCCACGGGTATTTTTATACAAAGTGGCTCTTTTTTGTTGCCAGGCGGGGAGTTTTAATACGAAATAGAAGACTTGGACTTAGATCTTACTATACTTCCTACAGAGTTAGCTCACATTTAAATGCCTTCTGTCCTTTATTTGTTTTTGTATCTTATAGCTTTAGGGAATTGTGTTACACCTTAACTTTCAATTTCTTAGGGAGTTTCCACTTATCCTTCATTCCCAGGGTATTACTTGAAAAGATTACCATTAATGGGATTCTTGGGTGCTGTACATCTAATTGTTAATTATCAGCAGCCTATCCAATTTAATATGTTAAATCGTTCAATATCTTGTCGGTGGTCCATTTCTGATTCCTAGGAACAAATCGTTATCTGAGTAAATAAAAAGAGAAATTACTGAAATATTATTTGCGATTAGTTCTGTTTAACAGTAATATTAGGCATAATCTCCTGGTATGATATTGAGACGTAATTACATTATTTTCTGGGTACTATAGGCTTTATAGTCTAATAAGCCTCCTTAATCGTAAATATGCATTGGATATTCTGGGTATCGTGTAGATAAAATATACCTATACGAGTTTATATTTCTTTTCCTGATATTACCAGGAGCAACCCACAAAATATAATATTTTAATCAACTAATAAAGTGTTAACGTGTTAAAAAGAAAGAATTAATTTGACCCCAGCAGAAACTATACCTAAATTCTTTCGCTTCCTAAACTATTACTACTTATTAGCCTACCTATAATTGTTATTATTAAATTATTTGTTATTGTTCCCATATTGGACATGGAATTGTGATAACCTTTCTGGTTCTGTTTCGCGCATTTTGTGGTGACCCCCATTTATCTTAAATTTTGTATGAGGGATAATCACAGACAGGGTGTTTTAGAAGGCTGATTTATAAATACGAATACACCAAAGGGTGGGGTTTCATTATAAGTCCTAACCATATGGGCACAAAAAGTGTACAATGAATGCACACACATCTTAATTCACCTCAAGGTAGTTCATCTCACATCTAAGTTAATCCGAACCAATTATACCACAATTAACTAATCCACGGCACAAGGAATCCCTCTTTCATTCTCTACCAACAACCCACAACCAGGTCTCCAAGGTCCAAACACCCTTATATACCCCTTGAGCCTGTAGTTATAACTTTTCACCACCTAAGAGAAATTACCTCTAGATATAAAGTTTATTTGCCCTCACATCATTACTGAATTATAAGATAAATATTATTGATCAAAATGATAATCGATTGGGTTAAATACTTCACGTAACTATTAAGAGAATTAATATGATCAGAGATTGTTGAATCGTAGAAGGCTATTTTTGAGCGCAAAGGCTCTAATATGAGGATCGGCACAAATTTTATTGGTTACACTAGTTGACTCCAACTCCCAAATATTATACTTTGCTACACAAACCGTAGAGTGTGCATGCGCCATAGTACTGAATAAAAGTAAAAATGGGATAAGGGTTTTGCATGGTTTTGAATCGGGTGTGCTTTGTAAGCCCAAGACAATTTCATGTTAATTATTTAGTTAGTTTAAAAAAAAGTCTGAGAACTTCTTTGAATTGAGTAAGCACATTTTCAAACTCAGAGAAGATGTAATTATGTAGTACAATTTAGTTAGCCGGAATACACATTTTGCAATTTTTGGTATAGTGCTTTTTGCTGGATTAGCATACTTATGTTTTTCTTCTTTTTTTTCTGCTGTTCCTGGTGTTGGGGTGTAACATTACATACATGCACCCCCTTAGGGGAATATGAGCATAAGTACCTTGATTTACCTGCCACAACTATCCTATTTTAGAGCTTGCGTAGCTTCCCCATCCCTGAGCTAGCCTGTCCTTAGCACCCCCATGCATATCTTGCACCCGCTGCGTAAACTAAGGCCCAAGGGTGGGTGGAATTTGCCGGATAACGTTTACAAAAGTTGCCCCTTCTAGTAGTATAACACTATTCTTTTAAAACTAAACGTGAATTAAAACTAACCCTAAAAATGGTTTATTTATATAGGCAATGTAAATATTGGCTTAAATTCTTGTTTTTCGGTGAAAAATAAAAACATACAGGATTATACTAAACCAATTTTTTTTTAAAATGATGCCAGCACAATCAACAACTTTTATTTAGAATGAAATAAGTTTTTGTCGGTTTTGCTGTAAAGTATTAGTTCTATACATATTATCTAAAATATCTATACTACCAAGAATCAGTTTTCGATTTATTCTTAATGACGATAATTGTTTATTCATAAATTAATATAAATTTAATACATTTTTATAGTATAAAATACTTATTAAGTAAATATAGTTATTAAAGATCTACAATATTTATTAGTAGAATATATAAACCTTAGTTTTCGTCATGATTTTACAGAAAATTAATAAGTCCCTTAGGATCAATTTTGTTAGTTTAGAGATATATTAGAATTTAGGACAGGTTTAGGTGGTAACTTACACATCTTATCATTAACCAAACATTATAGGATTTTACTTAATACATCGGGAGGGTTTAATAATATTTATCCTTAAGCTATAGTTGCAACTAAACTATAATAAATTAAGTTAAAGTACACAATAGAATCTAAGCTCAGTGAATCGCTCTTAACGTAACAATAACCCAATATAAGTTGACAAATCGAATTAATGCTAGATGGACAAAATTATTCCCTTTAATTTATACTTTATTTTGTATTGTATATTTTAAATAAATAATTTAATGCGGTAAAGGTGCGCTTACAAGTTTGTCAATCTAACAGTGTCACATTTTGCCCCTTTAACATTGTTGTCTCCTCATTTTACCCTAATAGTAATTTAGGGGCAAAAATTTTAGGTTTCCAAAAACATGGGTTAAAAATTCTTTTTTCGTACTAGTACGGCAGGTGACTCCTTTTAGGTTCTTTTTTTACCTTTTTTTAGTTAACTTCTGAATTCGATTCAGTTACTCTTGCTAAGAGGGCATCTCTTGGTTAAGGATGAGAGGGTTAACATAGTAGGCAGGACACATGTTACAATTGGAGTATATAAAGGGTTTTGTTTCAATATAATGTTTCAGGTTGAATGATATTTGTTTTATTGGTAGGTTTTATGATCCATAACTATTTATAATAACTTTCTCGGGTATAGAAATGATGATTTGCACCTTAATCCAAAGGCTCTAAGATTTTACAATAAGTACTAACAAGTTCTTGACATCAAAGACGGACATAGAACCTTTACATTAATTACTTGAAACTTAAAAAAAATTTATACAAATTTTTAGACACTTGTATATTTTACTACAAAGATTTTATTATACTTTTTTACTAGTCCCGGCTAGAAGGGTATTTTGATTAAGACAAGATGGAGCGAATATGGGGCTAATAGACTTTCACCTCGAAATGTCTGATTTTTTATTAAATGAGAATTATTTTCGCTAAAATTTCTATTTGTTAAAAACATTTATATAATATTTTGCTTGATATCCGACTGTTTTTCTTAAATTTATTTAAGGGATTCTTTATATATTTTTCGATAAGCTAGAAGTATTACAATTGGTATAATATTCATTAATGTTAGCATCATTATTTAGTTACTTCTTTTTCTACACTTTTTTATTTGTTTTAGTAGGATTTGGTGTAGGTATTTAATAGTTATTTATAAACTACAGAGATTATGTAAATTTTATATAGCTTATTTCCTAAATGTATGCTAAAAATTTTAAAAATTATTTAAAAAGTTGATTTTATATAATTAGAATTAATTTAGTATACTGCAGCTCTAACCAGATTTCGGACTTGAACATAACTAGATGGCTGTATTTAGTATTAGTTATTTAATCGAGTTTTATTACTATATTGACAATTTGTATTTTTAGATAATTATTATTACAGCGGATGTATTAAAAAGGAAAAGTCTTAGTTGTAATTTGGGGATAATTTTCGAATTAGTTGGTAAGATTGAGTTTATTGTCACATTATTACTGAATACCACTAACAAGGATGACAATATAATTTATATGAAAATTGATGATTTTACTTAATAAACAATTCCGTCTCACCTGATATAAACCTAGTTTTCATGGTTGGTTGGTAATGGAGGTAGATAAATCCTGATAAGGGGGAGTTTGAAATATATATTTTAATCCCTGGAGGATAATAATCTAAGGATGATGAAACATAAACTTTATGGGAAAGGTTATAGACGAAAACTAAGCGAGGAGAATTAACAGCGAGATAACCAACACAAAATAATTTTGATCTAAAAATTGGGTACTCATACTTCTACTGAACAAGAAGAAGTAATATATTTTTATCTATTTGATACAAGGGGACACCTACCTTTATTAATGGTATTATGATTTAAACAGTAAAATTGTCTTGGGCCGCTGAGACAAGCGTGAGATTTTGGTGGATGTGGGATTGTTTTAGTAAAAAACGCTAAGCATTTAAATGATATGTTAAGCTGTTAATGGTAAAGGTAAGTTTTAAAAAATACAAGATTTTTGTAGAATAAATAAAATATAATAAAATTAACTTTTTCTATACAATCCTAAACTTAATTTACTACTAAGATACACATTAATATTGCTGTTATTTTTTTTTTTATGCGTGTTAAAATTACCGGAGCAAAGGTTTGCTAGCCTAAGTTCAATTATCTGTTGATGAGTGAGTTAAAAAGTAAGAAGGAAGATTATCATAAAACAATAAGAAGATTAGCGCTTATAAGAATATAAAATTTCAAATAGTGGTTGAAGAATAGGTGCTTGTGCATCATAAGCTGCTATAGCTGTTGCTGAGGTTGTTGCTGCATAATTATGCAGCACGGACCTACCAGCTTTCTAATTTATGGAGGCCGCCTTATGAATAGGGTAAATAATCGATAGTCTAGCTCCATAGGTAAGACTTAAGTGATTGTAATAGTCGGACCAAATGAGAAATTTTTATTTAGTATAGTAGTTATCTATAAATTAGAAACATTTAGATAGATTTATTCAACTCACCTTATATCAAATTCTTTAGAACTTATAGTGATGGTAATTGAACATACATTTGCATAAAAGGAAAGGTGTATTGAATGAAAATGGTTACTAAAAAAATAATGGGTTTGAGTTTGGATGATTGGCTCTTTATGTGAATGCTTTCAAGTGGCTTGACACATGCCAATCGTACTTTTGAATTACTCTAACATTTAAGTAAACTACAATACAAAGGTTATTAAATTAAAGTGAGTTGACAGGTGAGTGATAAAGTATATAATTTTGCCGGGCCTTAGAAGAAAGGTTAATCACTCATAATAAATAAAAGGGCACGTATCCTGCTTTAAGAGGAATATAACTATCTTGGTGATACGGTAGGTAGTGTGAAGGTGTGACTTAACTAGCCCAACAACTCTCTAGTCGAGAAACTTCTTCGAAAGGGGTGATCGACACATTGGGTCTGAAAAAACCCAATGCAAATTAGGTACCAGCATGGCGACTTTCTTGGTCAAATGGCCTAACGGCTGAACTGGCAACTTGGTGAGAATTGGCATCGGTCCGTATTTGATACAGGTCCTAAAAGATGGATCTATAGGATTTAATATAACATGAAAAAAAGCTTTTGTTTATATATTGATATGGATGGTATGTGTTAAGTTGTTTTGTCGTTTTGACAATTCAACGTGCCCACCAGTCGCGTTATGATCGTAGAGACTGGATTATTCCATCTTAATTGTTTTAAGGGTAACTAAGACGGTCAACTTAGCTTTATTATAATCTTTAGTATTTTGACTAGAGTTTTATATAGAGGGGGGGTACCTTTAGGAGGAGAGATTGAAATTTCTTTTAATTACCAAATGGGACTCGGTAAAGGCGAAGGCACCCTTGGTAAAAAACTGACGTTGGAGGACGAAAGGGCGCAGAGAACAAAAATCAGGGATTAGAGATACCCAAAGTAGTCTTTTGCAGTAAATGAACTCAATCGCTCACGATAGGATAGATGAACAATTTAATTATGTTTAGTTCGTAAGTAAACAATTTATTATTAAATATTCTGTTGGTATATAAATGAAAGTATACAGCATTTCCACCCTCAAGAAGGTATGTGGCAACCGCAGGAACCTTGAAGTCACTAGACCGTCTCTAGACAACAGTAGTGGAAGGTATGTTGTTTAATTCGAAAGCCTCGAAAAACCCTTTACACAATTTTGAATAAATAATATTACCCATAGTTCTTCAGCGGCTGTTTCGGTTAATTTTTGTGGAAACTATGTTTGTCAAATGTATATAACGAAATCCCCTGGGGCTGTCTTTTGGAGCGTGAGCGTAATATTGAAAAAAATTTTATCGGAGTAAGAGTTGCTACTACGAAAGGATTAGATCCCTGGATATCATGAGATAGAAAAAAGGGAAGAAAGACAAGTCTCCGGCCCTTATTATTGTGGGCTTTAGTCCCGTGCCCATATTCCCGCTTCTTGACTAGCGGCTCTCAAAGTACGCGGGATAAATACTCAAATTCGCGGTGGACACCTTTTAAGCCTTCTGGTACCCAACATTATAACGGAAAGTATTGGTGGCTGAAGTAATTACTCAGGTATGGTAATAAGGTCAGAAGATGATCGAAGAGACAATTAGTTACGCGGACTGATTCAATTTACCGGGTTTTAATGTACGCAAGCCATAAACAAAACTTGGTAATTGAAAAGAGAGCCCCAAAAAGGAAGTCGACGGGTAGTTATACTAATAAGTTTCGAGTTATTAAAGGTGTACTTAAGTATTGGTTTTCGAAAAGAAATTAGTAAATCAAACAGCCTTTAGAAAATAATCCTAGAGACAGATTAAATCAGCCTACCGATTATCAATATGCGCATAGATCATTCGTTTAGAAAAATACTACCTAAAACCCACACCCTTGGGTTTTATAACAGGGTTTTTTTTGAATGCAGAGGATCCTTTTTTCCATTTATTTGGAGAAAAAAAATCAGATAGTCTACGTTTGTGAAGCTCGATTAGGTATTACGTTTACAACAAGATAACGGAGGAATTGAGATACATTTCAAAGTGGTATTTCAAACAATTATTTTATAAAAGGAGGGGCTACCTATGGTTAAAAGCATGGTGAAGATTAGTCTTTCAAATGTTATAACATCTCTACAGTCAAATATGACTTTAGTTATTACCACATTGCGATACTTCCTTAATTAGTAAAAGTATGCGGACCTACCTTTTATTAGGAAAAGCACGTTGTTTTAATCAGAAGAAAAGACACATTTATACAACATAGAAGGATTTGATGAAATTTTATCATTAGAAGTTCTATGAGAATTAAAGGTTTATCGATGAAATTTAAAGAGAGCTACCGAATTAAATAGTGAAGTATCTGAACCCTTAGTATCAGACCTATATCGATACCCAGACCTCACAATTCCGAATTGCTGGGTTACATCGGAGTGAAGGATTGTTTAATGGATAAAATATAGAAATCTCCTGCGCCAAATCAGGATTTGAAGGTCAATTCTATTCCAATTGAGTCAAATAATTAGGCGATGTAAGCCTTTATGGAGGTGTAGTACTTGCCTAATTTCGGGTGTGGTATTTATTAGTGAAGGAGGCTACTGAAAATTGTGTATTTGTGTAAGAAAATTTATCAGAAATCTATTATAGATCATAATGAATACCTTTTTAGATAACATTAAGGAGTAGGTGTAAAATTAACAAGGATTACTAGATTGAAGTGTAAAGCTCAGCTGAAATAGTTTAAAAGTAAAGGTCATTTATCTTTCAGGGTTAGAACGAACCTTTAAAATGATAAAAGCGGGTAATGGAATCTAAAAAGAGTATCTATAAGTGAGGTTCAGAAAATAATAAGTTAATTATATATCATGATAAATTTGGGAAATGCCATGAAGACCAAAGAGATGCAAAAAAGCGAATATAAGCTATTCTGAAAAAATAGGGTAAAATTTTTTAAGATTAGTAAGTTTCTGGACAAGTTCGACTCAGTGCAATAATTAATTTTACTAGTAATTCGTGAACACCTAATGTCACGGTGAATGACCCTCCGGATTGGTTACAACCTGTCACATAGCTTGAACAACGAAGGCTTTGCAATAAGTTTGCCTTTCTGTAATCTTAGTAAAACAAAACCATGTTACATGGTTTTGTCTGATAATGGTATCTATGAAACAGCCACCAAAAAGCGGGTTCTAATTATTGGCAAGCCCTTCGTATGCGGGTTCTATCTAGTAGTTAAGTTCCGGAAATTGAACGGTTCGTTAGTGGCAAGTTGACGGGATTCAAATTAACATAACCCTACTGATTTATTATTTTTCTCCTATAAAAGGAGGGTTTCCTTTTATTCGCTAGAAGGGTTTGTAGCATAACACTCGTTAGCCTTTATTGCACCTTTTAGAGTTACGAATCTTCTTGTCTCCTACACTTGTGTGCATCAAGTGGATTATACTGAGAATTAGTATTTCACTGGTGAATGGTTATCCTAGTACACGATTAATAGATATCGTTCGGACTCCGATCCTATTTGAATAATAATAAATAATAGAGTAGGATCGCGTTTTGGTCAGATAATCGTAAAAGTCACAAATAAGTTTTTCTAAACGTTTTAATTTAATGACTTCCTTATCTGTATTCTTTCTTGTAAGTACTAAATTATAGCTTATGGAGGTGTTCACGTCATTTAAAAATCTCAAGCACTCAGGGCCTCTCGATGCGAAGCACGGCTATTTCAATCTTAAATATAAAAAAATAGCCCTCTTAGGTAGGTGGCGGCAGCTGCTATTCGTATTAGTCTTTTTGATGGAACAGCGTTAAATAGGGATAGGATTCGCTTTCCCATTCAAGTATTCTGGCCATAGGCTTTGCTGTTTGGGGGGGGGGGGGAATAAGGGGGAAAAGACACTAAACTACAAACGTATAAATCGAATTGAACTTTGAATAGGGGGGTTTTTTTGAATTTTGTTATATTGCTAAGGTATAAAGAATAAGCCTTATAAGAGATAACAAGCTCAGATCTAATTTTTTTTAGCTGACCAGCATAATACCATAACCTTTGTTTCAATATAAGGCAGGCTTTCAATAAGCTTACTAATAATAGGAGTGGTACTGGGGGTTTGCGTTTGCGCTTCCAGCAAATGACTAATTTTTAACAAGGAAAATTTTGCATTATAGGGTAAGTAAAACCATTTGCCTAAAATGGTATCTTTAGATATATGGTGTTTCGATCAACCTTTTTTGCCGGCTTCAAAAGTTCTAGAATGATATAATGATTACATTGAGAAATTTAAGGATACCTTTTTATGCTAACTTCTTAAGTTTAGTATAATTTTTCTTATGGTGTACTTTTGAGAGCCACAAGCTAGGCATTAAATGATTCCCTAAAAACAAAAGAAAAATATAGCAGGCATGTTGAGGAGGGTGGCACCTATTTTGTTATTTACACCAGCACAACAGCTCCAAAAAACCACAAAATTTGATAACTATACATCAGAGGGTTAACACAACTACAAAACTGAGTCTTTATTTTGCTTGGCTCTTACTTTTTTCTCTGCTTTATGGCCAAGCGTAAAAAGCAACGCCTTGCGTCTAAAAAATAAAAATATTCTTCCCTACTAGAGTCTTAGTAAACACTACTAGTTGTATTTTCGTAACCCTTATATACTTAACTTGAGATTTAAGGGAGCTCCGCCATGATGGTTAAAAATGCGCAGCTTATTATTTGTTTTAATGAGAAACATTAAGCTGGATATCTATCCTTGTTTAGCCTGATCTGGTGAAGCCCACCCCTCCTATATTACACTTAAGAAATAAACTAGAGGAGCTTTAGCATATCACAGCCCTTGCTTTCCGGCTTATAACTCTTTTTGAGGACTTAGACAGGCTGCCATACTTTTTTCAGGTGGTGTGCTTAAGAAGCGTGAGCTTCATTTATAAGATGAAAAAATAATTTTTATTATCTAAGCCTTGTCAGGTCATAAAGAAAAAAAATAAAGCATGAAGCACCAACCGCCATGCTTCTGTATTTTTTCCATACATTACAAGCGTCAAAAGGTAAAAGCTTTAAGATTAAGATTAACTTTGATGCAAATACAAAGCTTCTATAGCTGAACGGTAAGCGCGTTACACTTGGGTTAATAACGTTCATAGATGTCGATCATCTTAGAGCTTTTAAACAAGAAGAATTCATGACTCCAATAAACTGTTAGTATTTTTTATGTATTGATATAGAGACATATTTGGGTCCCGAAGTATAATTTTCAAGGAATGTCCTTCACTAGGTTCACCTCCACTTGGCATCATACAGCATGATCTTGAATTCATGCTTATTACCCCAATAATGCTGCATTACTATGCATCTTTTTAATAATAATTTTGTATGTCTAATAGCTTATGTACAGTAAAATTGCACACTGCATTATGGTTTAGTAGTATAATCTCAGAAGGTATAAATAATCTTCGTGCCTTGTTAAATTAACCAAATTGGCTGGAAAACCCTTTAAGGGGCTGATAAGCAGGGAAACTGAGAGACGGCATGAATATTTTTCAGGGTCTTAAGAGACTATATGGTCTAAAGATTTAAACGGTTATTCAATACTATTAATTAAAATATAGTCAACTAATATAGGTAATATAATTATTATTCGAAACATAACTTAGTAACCAAAATGCAAAAATATAGGCAAGGTGATATTCATTTATTTAATATAAAGTACTCTAAATGAAGAGATCTTACATTTATACCCTAATAAAATATAAACTTTGACTGCTAATAACCAGTTAGGGTATATCTTGCGCGGCTTAATAGAAGTGTGGATCCAAATTTACTAAGGTGATGACTTTAAAATAGTTTTTTGTTGACTAAGCGAAGTAAGGCCTCTAAATGAAAACCCAGACCTATGAAAATTCCAACAATTCCCTTGAATTCGGGTATTAGAATATTGGAAAAAAAAAGATACTGTCTGTAGAAATATAGTTTGATTAATGCAAGAAGGAGAATAAAATTATTCTATTAATTCTTTAGTCAAAGGTAAATTTTGTACCCGAAGATTATAAGCACTTCCGTAAACAAGCTTAGATAATCTTAGAAAATGGACGAGGCCTAAAAAATTGCCTGTTAATTAAAAGGGCTTACGCCTCCATAAGTTTAACTAAAATATTTAGACTCTAAAGTACGACTAGCCCGGGATTCTTGTCATTGCACGAGCCATTTTTTCTCTCAAATTCCTTGCGCAAAGAGATGATTCCTCGCAGGAAGAATACTAATGTTATTTTCTAATTATTTAATTTTCCTAGCTTGCTTAGCGCTTTAGGGCTGCCGATGTATCTTCATCCTAACCCAACAACAGCCACAAAAATTAAATAGAAAATTTAAAGAAGTCTAATTGTCATAGACACAATTGCAAATTCTTACAAGTTAATTTGAATTATAAGGTAGAAAAATTATCCTTATTTCAAAGAAGCCCAGCCAAATAAGTAGTAGTTCATATCCCCATCGTGAACAGAAACACTAACATTATACTACAATATTTAACTAAATTCCTTTAACGCCTGTCAAGCTCCCTTAATTATTTTTATGTTTTATATAAAAGGATTCAAATTAAGGAAAACGTTTTAACTCCTATGAAGACAGTATACTTTTGAAGTACGTTCTTATCAAATAATCTATTCAATAAGGGTCTGGCAGATAGATTGGAGGACACCTTTAAAAATTATTATTTAGTAGATTTAAACATAAATTATAAATTTTTGTTAGTTTTCCACCAATAAAAATTCCAGAAGCTGCTGTGAGTTTGCCACGCCAGCAAGATATTTTTTTTGTTAGATTTAGGTACCGGTAACTTAGTACCGTAATCAAACACTAGTTATTTCTAGTATTCGTGGTTTTTTGACTTCTTTAATTGACGTATTTAGGTAACCATACTCCCGCTTACAAAAAGGGTTAAATTAGGGTAAAATTATTTTAATAGTATCCTGGATAGCTTATTTTTCCCTTTTGCTATTTTTTTGAGCTTTATATTCCATAGAAAAGGCAACTGGTAGGATAGGTACCCAAATCTGTCCGGGAAACCCTAAAGCTTTAAAT
>JACYFI010001019.1:0-13113 GCA_020975735.1 Ophiocordyceps xuefengensis | reverse complement strand
AATCGTCATATGGTGTCGGGTATAAATTTCATCGTCAAATTTAAAGAAAGATAACAAGCTTTATTATAATCATATTACTCTCTAGAAATAGTTTATTTTGATATCTACCTTTATTCATTCCCTGGCTTCTTTTTAACCCGAATTAGATTGAAACCTGGGTTATTAAATGATTTTTTGTTTGTACCCATTTTTTGCTTACTTAGCTCAATTTTCAAAGTTCCTTAGGATGTTAACACAAGAACAGGGTTATTTATTGAAAATGGTAAAATCTTTTTCATAATTGTTTTATTGAATGAATTGCTCTGACCAGTTTAATCTTTATAACGATTAATTTGCCCATCAAAGAAATTACTACCTTTTTCATAAGTATTCTCCTAACATGTGGAGTTACTACAAAAAATAATTACACGACGATTCCTCTTTTTATGTAGTTTAGATTCGCTAGTACTAATTTAAAACCACACATCCACCCTTTGTAAACCAGCTACCATTGAGAGGGTCTATTTTGAAACCCTAAGGGTGTAATACTGGTCTGCTAGGCCCACAGTATCCAGGAAAAGCTCTAAGGAGTAAAGGCAGGAATCCCTTGTATTTAAGAAGGCTCTAATATTATTATTTTTTGCAAACCTTCCAGCTCTGTAAATGTTTCTCTCTCGTTGCATTAATAAACGACTACTTTTTTAAATATAATAAATAATCAGGAATATTTCTGGGAGTTTTAAGATACTTTATCAAAATTAGGTATACTTTTGTTAGGAAATTGAATCTAAGACCTATTGTAAAATCACAAACAACAATTCTTTCTTTTTACCTATTCTTCCTGCTTCCCAAATCAAGCCTTTATAATAAAATTTAAAAAATATCTAGGGTCTCGAGCATGAAAGATTTAAATGAAGAAATTAACCTCTAGTTGACAACCACTAGGTTTTTTGGTTGATTTTCGAATGTAAAACAGAAAGGCATCCTTCTCAATCCAGAAATACATGAGTAAAATCAGGGGTCTCAGGGGTAGGTTTGCTTATTGTCTAAAGGCTAGAACAGTAAATAAGTTGTCTTTGAATAACGGGTTAAGAAGGGTTAGTTTTTAACTTGATAACTTCCTTTGGAAGCCCACTAAGTATTATCTTAAACCGCGGTAATTAATACCCACAATCACTACCATTTACTCGGTTCTCCTTTTTACAATAAATACTCTTGTCGAAAATTATTACCTGACCTTAGATCCCGCGATTGCCCCATTTCGTTGTTTACTTCATCTTCTGGCTAATTTACTTATAACCTGAGTAATTATTCGCGCACTCTATATTTTCAAATTATGGCCTTAGTACAGAGACTTAGGGGTTTCCCGGAATTTATTAATTTTACTACCCCATACGTTTGTGTAAGGATTTCCCAAAAGTCCTTTTTTAGGAGATCGAAAAAATGAAATTTGGTGCGGATTCTTTTAAAATAAAATCCTATAGGTAAATTAACAACTGAAAGAGATATTTATAAAGTAAGTTTTACCATGAAAGATCTGTTATTAGCATTATTATATCGACTATACTAGATCTATTATATATGTAAATTATACTAAGACTGTACTTCCGGAATGGCGATATAATGAAACCTGTTCCCTATAAGAACTGAACAAAAAGTAACTTATATTCCGATCACTCCCCCGTTCCCGGAACCGTAACGTATGTTTTCCACATCAGTACGGTCTCCAAGATTGGCCTTAAAGATTTTTTTTTAGTTCGATGTAGATTTGTTTTTATGACTATGTATGTTTATGTGGCACCTCTTTCTACCATAATGGCATTTGTTAGCGATTCTTTCGACCCAAATTTTATTCTACTTCCGTTAGACTTTAAAGGGATTAAGCTCCTTCATCATACGAACGTACGATCTCCACTTGTAGTCGGGAGTCTATGACACAAGAAATACCTTCCAAAGAGAGCTTTGGATATACTTCGGGAATATGAAATTTTAAATATATCATCTATACCCACCTTTTTATATTGAAAGACGCCAGTGTTTATCTCCATTAGTACTAGTTTTACGAACCCATGCCTGTATCTTGCCTTTAAGAATTTTTACAATAAGTTGCAAATATTTTAGCCTTGAGTTCCCCAGCTTTTGAATTTGGTGCTTAGAAGTTTGCCACAAAGGATTCTTTCCAGTTATATACGTGTGACCCTTTTGCTGTATAGGCTTTAAACTTATCTGCGAAACGATAAGTATTGGTTTTATACCTATATAGACTTGAATTGTATCAGTAGAATTATAGCCATCTTTAGATTCTTTGCAATTCAATAAATTTAGGTAATGGGGGTTCTACCTTTTTTTAAAGAAAACCCATTGCTTATCAATTTCTTTGTGAGCCTTTCTAATCCGGGGCCTCAGAAGTCCCATTTTTTTATATTTTCCTGCTCTAAACATTTCTTCGTTTCTAGAGTAAGTTTCTATGGTACTCTTTTGACTCTAACCGACTAGGAACTTCAGCGTGTTTCTTGCTTAGCGTTCGGTTATTTTTTGTTGCTTTCGGAAAGCGTCTAACCCCAACTCGTCCTTCCAAGAGACACCTGTAATCTTTGACAGTAGATTCTACATAGTCTTCTTTTTGAGCCTCAACACACTACTCATCTCTAGGCATCTGCATATCCAATGTGATTATCATGTCTTAATTTAGGGGTCGCGATAATTCCAGCTAAACGGGATAGTCGTAAAACTTTTTATTGTAAAAATTATTTCCTCCCTCAAAGGTCTTCTGGGCTCTTCCTTTTTACGGGAACAATTACGATTATAGATTGGGTTATAGTAGTTTTGTTCCCACGTCGAAATCGTCCTTTTAAGTTCACCGATAAAAAACGTCGAGTTTTAGTCGAGGAACAGATATGTTGCTTAATATGGGGCTTATTATTTGACCTTGAGGTGTTCCTGCTACGGAGTGAAGAGTAAGTTATAATTCCATGTAACCCAGCTTTCAACGCTTTCGATTATAATCCAAAAATCTTTGGGTCTTTAATCTTTCGTTCAAGCACATCCCATCAGTTTGTTTATAGGATCTCTTTCACGTCAAAACATTTAGTAATGTTCCTTCCGATAAACTGTTTGGCCCAAAACGAAATTTCTGTTCAACCATTTTTAATGCGGTGTGGGCGCAGCTCTTTAGGCTAAACCATGACTGTTTCGTTGAAGTTTGGTCATAAATAGCTTCTAATATCATTCTTATAATTCCGTACTTGTTTGTCCTCTAGGGGGGCTATAGTCAATGTTCGTTTTTCCTCGTTAGCTTTGGGTATAATGAGATATCTCTTCCCGGGGGGAATTGTAAGTTACATCTTTCAAGCAATTCAATAAAATTCCACTATAACTTCCTCTGACAATCCTTCCAACGTTAGTATGGTATCAAGACCGGTAGTAATGCTCCCTGGTTTACCTTTTAACTTTTTGAAAGCTGCGTCAATATTAATTCTTTTATCATACAACTAATCTTATATAATTTATCGTTCACAACAAAAACTTTGTTACTATTCTACAAGTTCATAAATCTTCTGGTAGTTACCTAAAAAACCGTCTCAGAGTTGAAATGTACTTTGAACTTCCAGCCGATAGTGGGTGTACGCTACGGACGCTAAATCCTGGGAGTCTCTTCCCATAGCAGGGTTAGCTATGATCCTCTGTTTACCATGGGTCATTGGGAACTTGAGGTACATCCTAGTTCCCAATTATTTATTTTTCTTAATCCGTCCCTTAGAGCTCCCACTCCTTTACGGTTATATTATGTTACTTTATGTTACCCTGGTTGGGTGTTGATCAAGGTACGATTCTTCATACCCAATCATACACAAATGCACAATCCTTATTCTGACTTTGATATGACCTCCTGGTAGAGATACCCTGGTAAATTGGGTTCCAGGCAGGTTTAGCTTTAACTCATGGACGGGTCGGCTCGATGGGTCCACTGACTATCAGATCATCGTTCCCCACCATTTTGGACAGAGAACTAAGTTAAATGACGGGCTTTCCCCTTGCATCTAACCTCTGTTGCCGGATGTTATGTATGGGATTAATACTAAGTGTTTAGACACAATATAATTAATTAGCCACAACGGCGACTAAAGAGCAAGAACTTTAATCACCCCAAAATAAAAAGTTATTTAAAACCCCTGTAGTTGAAAATTTCTGAATTAATCCTATATATGAACGCCTTAATTATAATAATCCATGACTTCTCAATTCTAAGCTGAAAAGTGATCAGTAAACTAAAATCCTTAGTAGCATCAAATAATATTGGATCCTGTTTTACAAATATAAATATAAAAGGTATTCTTATTTAGTATTGTTGTCCCACTTTTAATAGATATAATTTTTTGTATTTATGAAGACAAAATTGTAAATAACAATAATTTTTTAGAAGATGATATTCGAGTACTCAAAACCCTTTCCTAGGGGTAAAAACTAGCTTTAAAGTCAATATTTAAAATACTTATTAAAAATCAACATTATATTGAATATTATTTGTGTTACAATTGTCTATGTAACTAAATAAATAACCCCCATGTATACCTACACTTAGTAAATTACCATGTTAAAGGAGATAGATGATTGTAAAGATACAAATAAATTAAATGATTATAGCTCATTCTTTAATAAAATTAGATATATCACGTCTTAGATTAACGGCCGTTAGAATACAAAGGCAAGGTTATAGATAGTATTATTTCAGTCCTAGTTAAAAAAATAGTTCAACCCTTAAGATGGAAACCTGACATAAGAATAATCAGATAAGGTTCAAATCACTAGAAATTGAACGAGTGCTGCTAAAAGGGAGATAGAACAAACATTCAATTTCAGAAAAGTACAGCTATGCTTAAAATTTCTATCTTAAATCATTAAATGACAATACTATACATTTTTGTCAATGTATTATCTGATCCAGCTATGGTGAAGTAAGGTTCTTCGTGTAAATGCGTCTCTAATAAAAATAAGTTAATAATCAACCTTAATCAGTCAAGGTTGAAGCCTGAGGAAAAGAAATCGAAACTTCTTATTACCAACCGTATGAGATTTAGAAGTTTTACCTTTTAAACTGTACCAAAGCTTGGAAAATGGAGGGGCTGGTTTGCTTAATAGCCATAACATAAAAAAATATAATTTTTATATAGGTGACGGCTTCGCTGAAGAACAAATATATATGGTTAATAATAACACGAAGGCTTTAGCATATTTTTTCATCCTTTATATTGCAAGCGTAAGCATGCTGCAAAAGAAAATGGCGTATCCTTTTAATATTAAAATTTTAGTTTTTTATATTAATACTTGCATATTAATTCTCTGTAAACATGAATAAGGCCTGTCACCCAACACCACAATATAAATTTAGTGAATAAATACACCTTAAGCAGTTTTTCGTCTGAGAATGTTATCTTATCACTAATTTTATTCCTTGTCTTACGTAATATTTTCAAAAAAAACGAACGCTCAACCTTACTGGGACTCCATCTTCTGTTTAGAGGTAGAAGGGGTATCCAACTGAAACAGCGACCTGTATTATTCTTTATGTCTGATATAGGGGTAAACCTTTTAGGTCTTGTTTAAACGGAGGATAACAGGGGAAAATAATTTTTAGGTTAAATCCTTTATTGAAAGAAGTTTTTTTAGGGCCTAGCAAAGCTGGCAAAGCCTAAAGCTCGAAGAAATTTTTAATTCAACCCTTCATGTGATGTTTGTTTTTAACCCTTTACAGGGGGGGATACCAGAAAAAAAATGCACCGCCTGCTTTCGCCAGCCAAGCCAGCTAGCCAGCAGCAAGAGAGAAGAAGAAAGTGAGTTTTTTTTGTTCTCCGCTTTCACTTTAAAGGCATAAACTATAATGTGTGCCATCGTAATGGTTACACCAACAACAACCTTAATTTTTAATCTCTACCGTTATTGGAACTATGTTGTTAACTACCAATCATTAGTATTAATATAACCTCCTTAAAGAAGAATTTAAATTTGGGGAAACGAGCACTCTTGATCCTTTGCATATGACAACAACATGCTTATAACATTTCTCTTACAAATAAGGTGCATTATGCTTTTAAACTAAATCCCTATATAAAAACAACCCTTTCCATACCATACCATACCCCCTGTGTTGTTATATGAATTGAAAACAAGACGAATCCCAGTACTTAATTTGGATTAATCTATTATTTAATACTATTATATTTTATACTTTATTATTTTATAAAAAGTAACACTTAAAGGGTAAAACCCTTGGGACTTCGAACCCCATGGAGCCATACACTCAAGTAGGTTGCCTCACCTTGAAAAGCTACAATTCTTATAAATAAAAATTTATATTTAATTCTCAACCACCCCTATAATTCATGATTGTAATTATTAATTTTTTACAAAAATAATAATAAGTAATATTAATACTTAATTCTTAAAATTTTTTTAGTGATGTTTCACCAGAGCGGATCAGGGTGCTAAGCTAAGCTCGCCTCTTAAGAAACCTAGAAAAAAAGCGCTAACTGTGAATACCAGCCAGCAAGAAAAATTTGGCCCGCAGGCTCTTTAAATAATACAATTTTTATCTTCTTTAACAATATATTAAACTAGAGTTGTTCAACAATCTCTTTCTCTCTCCGCGGCACTGTTTAGGGTACCGTTTTAATTATTACTTTTTTACTATACGTTACAAAGCCTGTTGCTTATTAAATGGTTAATTCTATGTGCTCAGCATAGTGCTCCTGCATGAGATGAAAGAACATTACTGTAGCCTTATTTGAGATTTATTAAAGCTCTGGGCCGAATTTAGTCCTTTAAAATTTTTATTAAAGTTTTTCCGGTTGATCTTTTAAGACCAACATGGAAAAGCTATCATTTTAGTATGTAATATATGGAGCGAGCCTTTATGGCTTCGCTAATCGTCCGGATATGAAGCCTAGCCCATATATTTTATAATATTCTTCCCTTATTTGTGCAGGCGCTCGCCCCTCATGCAAGGCAACTTTTCGGCCTCTTCATATAATAAATTTTTTTAGATTATACTTTCTTCTACGTTTAGAAGGTTACAACAGGATTTGTTATTTATGTGGGGGAAAGCCCCATCCATTTTTATACTTTTATTATAAATAGAGACATACTCTCTATTAATTTAAAGGTGATAAGAACACGATACATCTACTGGAATATTATGGAAAGTGTCTAGAAACACTCTCTAGTTCTAAATAGCGTAGTCTTCCTTAGCCACCAAAAATTTTTCTCGAGTGGTGTTCGAACACCCAATGAATAAACAACCCAAAATTTTCTTGTCTTACCTAATTAGACAACGAGATATATTATTTTATTGAACCTTTCCTATACGCGATAACTATAAGATATTTCAGGTGTGCGGCATTAGCGCAAGCCTATGCTTTATGCGCTACTAAAAAAAAACTTTATAACAATATGTCCACGCATTCATGCTGATATTTTTGTGCGCATACTTTACGTCAAGCAACGGGAAGAAAAAAATAGAAGTATGCACAAAAAAAGAATGGAGTTTTTAACTAAACAAAACACTTTCAACAACAAAAGGAGCTTGCTGCGAAGGTATGCAATCCCCTTTAAAAATTGGAAATTTCTTAAATAAAGGAATAAGGGGAAGTTTAAATTCTTTAAAGGCAGATATGGCTAAAACTAGCTGCTTTTCTGAGGGGATATAACCCGATTTTAAAAAGTTTTAACTATTGTATCCGTTTTACCTCATCCATTGAGTTGTTGGTTAATATTTTAATTTAATGATAAAACTGGTAACCACTTTAGGGGCCCTTGCCGCCTCTGTTTTAAATAGCATGCTTGTAAACACAAAAAAAAAGAAAAAAACCTCGCCACTTGATAAAACCCTGCAAAGTTCCATTATAATCAATTATATACGAAGCTTTCACATTTGTCATAAACACTTTTTGTGATGTGCTGCTTATATTCTTTGTTAAACAAGATAACTATCAAGCTCATTCATTTTATTTTGATACTTTACGTAATAAAAAGAAACACAAAATTCTCTATTTATAAGATAATTTGGACTTGATACAACACGATACTTTAAATCAATTTGTACCTAAAAGCAATCCTGTCCCCCTAATTTCACACTAGTCCTATTTTTGTCATAATTATAGCTTTTCGGCTTTTATGGTAGAATCAATTTTACTTCATAAGAAATTTTATTTATTAACTTTTACAAATTTCCAGAATTAAATAGAATCAACTAGGTAGAAGAAGGGCAGTCTAAAATTCTATAGGGGCTTACCATTGTGTAGGCTTCTTCCCCATTTACCTGTACTTAACATTTAGTCATTTCGGATATGGTAAAAAAAGTTAATTGGTGAATCAAACATTCCTTCCTAGAATATGACAAATTCTCAATTTTGACTTCAGAAGTCAACTTTTGCTTACTTCTCTTAAATAATTTTTACTAACACACCACTATTTCAACATATGTCTTTACAGGTTTATATTTCTATATGCTTGAATTCAAAATGATCAATTTACGAAATAGAGAATAATATATTTAACGTATCTATTTCATGTAAACAGGAAAGTAGCTATCATCACCAATCAGTTCAATTTAACTGTTAATTTTTTTAAGAGCTTGCGGCTCTTGTTGCTAATGGTGTTAAAGTTGGTTCGGGTTTATTGAGATTATTATTCATTAGTAATTAAAAAAATAAATATCTGAATTATTAGAGCTTGCGCCTGAAAATTAGAGTTTCCTCACTTTATTGTCCATCCATCATTATTAATATGGAAATAAATAGCCGTACGATACCACATCCGCCCGTAAAAAAACTGAAATCCTATCCAATCTATAACCCTATGTTAATTGAAAAATTTTTTATTATTTTTCCTTAATTATAAATAAGTATGATTACGGGTTGTGAGATTTAGAACTGGAACCCCATGCTGAGTGGCAACCAAGTTAGTCTACCATTTACACTATACCCGTTGGTAACAAAAGCCCATTTGGGTTATTATATATTTTATTATATCTATATATCTTTTAAAAGATATTAACCTATAACTCCATTATAAAAATTAACATTATACATCAAGATACCTTGAATGTAACTTAAAAATGATAATGTATATAAACACCCTCTTTGTATATGCTTTAGTTAGTTTTATTTTAAGCGTAGCATATTGCGTAAACCGGTTACTTTGGTTCACCAAAGCTCCATAATTTAGGTAATATTATGTATTTAATGAAGAGGCTCTTGCTCTTGCAGCCTCTAATTATAATTTTGCCAGATAATAAGGTCGTTCGGGTTGGTTACATACAACATGCACATATTTATTAATCTTATAACTATGACATGTCAGGGAATATCCTGAACTGAAAAGCAAAGATGCAATTTACCGGTTTTTGCCAATATATCTATCAACCCCCTAAAAGGTAGCTAATTTAGCTAATTTAATCAATTTTTTCCTAGAAATTTTTTTCCCCTGTTTTTAGCATAGCTTGCCTTAAAACAACACGTAAGCTATAAATGGCATTATACTTCTTTGTGCTGTAACTATTCTTTTTTTTGATGGCATACTTCGTCACAGCAAAAGAAAAAATTAGAAGTATGCCTCCTACAAAAAATTTAAACAATTAACCTTACCTAGTTTATAAGTGTATAAAAATATATCATGCAGCTGGTTTCTGATTTTTTACCCGTGCTTACGCTATCAAAGATAAGCTAGCAGCTACTAAAAAATTAAAAATTTTCATTTCATAGAATATAATTAAATAAAGAGAGAAAAATCCTTCTAATTGAAAGGGGGATGATTCCAACCCATCCAAATTACACCGCCATTAGCTAAATGTTGGTCTTACTCTATGATAAATCCTTTCTGTTATATACATACGACTCATAAAAGGGATTAGAGGGCTAAAAACAGTTTTAGAGCTCGTTAGGCCCAAAATTAATTATTATTTTAGGACTTGGCAGGGGATGGAAACCTACATTTACAATGATTAACAAGGTGCATATGTAATCACCTTATAGCATAAAGTTGCCATTAACTGCCCACGGTGAGCCTTGAACTTAACAAACCCAAAATGCCAATTTTTCAGTGCTTGCTTCGGGCAATTGAGCTTCACGGGCTAATTTAGAGTACAGGAAATGTTGAATCAGGTGAAAAACACAAAGACTATCTCTTCTTAATCTACCATAACCTAAATTATCTTGTATTAATTCCTAGTTCACAATAACCATACCCTTATGTCGGAACCTACTCTTCTTTTCTTACAAGCACAAAATAGGGAGATAGAAGATAATTGCACAACAAGAAATTGTAGTATGCTCATCTTGAAGAAAAATGGTTATTTTCACTTTCAGTATTAATATTTTTTCAGCCATGATGTAAAAGATTTTACAATTGGTTGGGCTGCGCCTTTTTATTATCATTGTTAAAGTAACATAATGCCAAGCTCTAAATTTTATTTAGTAAAAGCCGTACCTTTAAGCCGACCATGATTTTAATTATTCCTTAAAGTATCTTCTAAGTAAATTTATAGAAATCTTACATATTAGTCCAATACACACTTTTTAATTTAAATTTTATTATTTATATCTAGATATTAGAATAAAGACTGAGATTAAAACTTCATAGCGAGCTTGCGCTTTCATTTTTTTGTGCTTTATTTTTCTATGGCTTACAAGGGCTTGGCTTAGAAAAAATAGTGCAAGAACTAAATATAGTACATAAATACTGTATTCTTAAGGGTACCTTTAGAAACTAGATGGGGTACTTACCCAGGTTGGTTAAGCATCTCTGTCAGACCATGTAGCGATTAGCTTTAAACCTATTATCAAGTTCAAATTCCCCACAGCTCAACAGCTAGGCCTGAGAATGAATCGAACAACTATTTTTTTACATTGTTATGAGCAGTAAATCTTTACTCAATTAACGCTAATAAACCCTTTGTTTTGTTTGCTTTATTTAGGGACTTAGGATGTTTTTTCCCTTTGCAATAGGCTTCAGCTAGAACGCACAAAATACAAAACACTATTTTAATATTATCCATATATCTTTAAGTTATCAAATCTTTAATGCTAATCGTCTGAAGTTTAAAATTTTAAGTTATTATAAAGCTCATAACTTTTATGGCCGGGGTATGGAAACATACCCATAGCTTCTAATTTTTTTTGCCGTGTTGCGAAGTATGCGGCACAAAAAATTAGCTAAAAGATTTAGATGTTTTGTCATAAAGGATATTTCTTGCAATTTTTCTAGCAAGCCTTATAAGGCAAGAAAATAAAGCTGCGCCAATAATTTGAGTAAATAATAAATAATATTCATCTTCTTTTTGGTGATTTTTCTCTTACTGACTCTCCTGCGTGGCTACAGGGGTGCTTTGTAAGGTAGACGTTTAACTAGGATCATGTAAATCCGCGGCAAGCGACTCAGGCCTGGCGAAGGCGCGAAGCCACCGCCTTATTTTAATATATTAGAAAAGAATAATTACAGAGTACTTATAATTATACGTCTGCCTATATAAGCAAAGCTTGCCCATAGTAAAATCTAATACAGATATAACCTCATGTGTGGATGTATGTATGTTTACCTACACAAGCCCAAATTAAAATATAAGGGCATAAGTATTCCATTGTTTTTAACTAATTCAAAACGCATCTTGGCAATCGCAGTAGAAACCTCTAAATCGCATCAGAAAATCCAAAAGTTGAGTTAATTACCAATTATTAAGTTTGGGCCAGGGTCGTCAATTTGTTTATCATAGATCTTAAGGCTGCAAAGGCAGAGCTCTACACATAATATACCTAATGTTCACTTTGAGCTATCCTTTAATGTATAATTAAGGACCTCATGTACTGAAAAACCTGCGATAAGAGTCTTAATTATTGCTAACGAGCAGTATGCTTGTACCCATTAAGACATACGCTAACTACCGCGGCTATAGTCTTGCACCAGATACATCCCCAGAAATGATCCGGATGATATGGTTACCTGTTAGGACATCAAAACCACAGTAGGACTAAAGACATGAATTCGAACCCGCGAGTGGTAGCATTGAAAAAGCTATGTCTACCGCCTGTGACTACTAATCTTTTTTATTTTTAATGGAGGCTTAACAAACAGCAAGCTAAGGATATTGCCTACCTATTCCTTCTATGCTCTACACTACTAATACCTTAATTTTTTATTTAGTTTTGTGTATTGACTTGATTTAATAAGAAGCAAAGCCTCACTAGGTGGTGTTTTGTACTTTTTAATTTGTAAATTGCTTAGCGTCTTTAGTTTAATTTGGTTGTTTTCTATGGTTATTTTGTACTACTATCTCAAAAAAAAGGGGGACTACAGCGTAAGCTACGCTTCTAAAAAAGCGGAGAAAAAAATATTGCAAACCATAACCCTTAGTTTTGGTGATCATAAGAATGAAAATCGCCCGGGGCCTTAAGCCTGGCTTACAACAAATAGGTAGGCATATTTCTTAAAGGGTGAAACATGCATTATTTGACCTGCCACCTATCTCTCGGAATAGTGCATGTGACCGGTAAGGTTAAAGCAAGTAAAAATAAACATTTACAAGTTACCCTGCAAAAACCAATAACAAGTGGAGCGTCGTAGATTATACAAGAAAATAATAGCAAAGTTAAGCAAGCCTTTGCAATAGCAAATATAAAGATTGGCTAATTATACTATATGTTAGGGCCGGTGCAAGTGATTCTGTGCCTAGTGCTTTCCATGACTTTACAAAAACAATTACCATTTACTTTTATGCTAACCGGCATAGGTATATATTGTATTAAATATGAATTATTAATTAGTACTTTATATCTTTTAAAATCTCAAGATTCGTCGATAAAGCCTGTAAATCTTCGTAAATATTATATTAGTAATATTTAAGGACATAATCTTAAGTGAGTTTGCGGTGCTCTATATGCGTTCAAGCACTTTTTTAACCTAACGTTAGCGTTGCCTTGCCGGTGCTCATGGCTATACATTTTCTTAACAAGTAACATCCTTCTGTATAATAATAACAAGAAATTATATATACAAAAGCATATATATATTTTAAATATGTACCCAGCCATAAAACAACAGGTAAACATAGGTTATAACCCTTATTTTTACTTATGAGTTAAACTA
>JACYFI010001018.1:0-10761 GCA_020975735.1 Ophiocordyceps xuefengensis | reverse complement strand
CTTATTTTAGACGAAATCCCTTGAGCGGGTCAGCTATAAAATCACTGAGATTTGGGTAACAAGTTAGGAAGATTTCTAGTATGGAATGGGTTTATCGCGGGATCTAAATCAGTTGATAGTGAAATATACTGCTTGGTAAAGAGCACGTAGTAGATTGGTTTTTTCAAATATTTATTTAATATTGTAAGGTTGTCTCTAGCTCCGGGAACTTGGAAATTTGAAATATTGTAAATTAAACGAAAATTAGATATATATTTAAGCGAATAGGAAATTATGTCCCAAATCTTGGGTTAATACTGTTTTTAATTAATATAAAAGACACTACTAATAGCAATCTGATCCTAATTATTAACATATTACGGGACTTTATCTTTTGTTTGTAATAAAAAAACAGCAGAAAGGATACTCCTAATTGTCTTTCATAAAAAATTCAACTTTAACTATTAGCGTAATATAGGCTCGGAAGAGCTTGTTTCTTTCAATTACTCATTAACATATAAAAGGATAAAACAAATTCTTTTAGGACTAGAAAAGGGGAATATTAAGAGACTGTAGGCAGAGTAGGCTATGCGTAGGCATAGCGCAGGTAGTTTATGATAGACTCTTCTATTAAGAGCTTAGAGATTATTTTTAAAAACATTTAGAAGCTTATCCTTTAATTTACAGAGAATGTGTGTAAGATTTTCAAATTGTTTAAACAAGCTGTAAAGTTAAATGACTAATAACCAGCATCATTCTTCAATGAAGGGAATTAAGCTAAAATTTGTAATATTAAGTTCTAAAATGAAATTTCAGGTACAATGCCTTAAAAGCAATTGCCAGCTTTCAATTTTCCTAAAATAAGAACCGTATGGAAAGACCTGATAAAAAAGAGAATTTTTTGCTAAATACAATCGACTTACTGAGTATAGGTTATGTAAAAGGCGAAGAGAATGTTTTTATAAATATATATAAAAGAAAAGATACAAATACTTAGGTGAAGGGAGTTAAAAACTAAGGAGTTTAAAATCACAACAGATAAGAAGAAAATATTCTCTATTACAAGCTTTACAAAAAGTAATTTGAGCGGTTGAAAAGTTTATTAAACAATCTAACAACAGGTAAAAAGTTGACCTAGAATTTTAGATACGAAGTCTTGCACGATATAACAAAATTTTCGATAAAGCCCCTTTTCGAGTTCTTTCCGGTTACAGGTGAGCAAAGGAAATTATGACTTTCTATTGAAGGATCCCGCACTAAGAAATAGCCGAATCAATGAATTCTGAAAAGCTTCATCTTAACAGAAAGGATGGTTTGACAAATTCGTTCTATTAAGATCCGGTAATTGAATTCAATCCGTTTATATCTTTTTTATACCAATTAAGGTAATCGACATGAGCCTAATCCTTCAAAAGGTTTAAAATTTAGTGGCGCGAATACGGGAACTTCCGCAAATTGTAACTACCTAACTGATCGGAGATAAGGAGGGCTCAAATTCTTGATTAATAGTCAAGTAAAAAGGAAGAAGCATAAAGATGAATTTTTTACCCGACTGTTAAATTTAAAACAACAAGGACTTTGCTGGAAGGATAAAATCTAAAGTATAAGTGTAAATCTTGGCCCGGTGCCGGCCACTTTGGTGACAGGATTAATTAAAATATACTTTATTTTGAAGGTCCGACGGACCACCACCGGTTAAAGCGGCCCTAACTGGAGGGGTCCCTCAAGGTAGCCGAATGCCTTGGGCCGTTGTAAATGGCGGCTCGCATAAATGTGTACGGATACAAACAGCTGTCCTTTCTTCATGATTGACTACAGTGAATTGTAAAATAGCTTGTCAGATACAGCTTAACCTCTGGTTTAGACGAGAGACCCCATGCAGCTTCTGTCATTAATTATGTGAGTATGTTAAGAGAAATTTTAAGATTATAACGGTAATTTACCAGAATGTGACCTATGAGAAAGCCTTTTTATTTAATCTTTTTCATATGAATGAATTTGGTTTGGATTATAAAAGAAGCATGTATTAATCTGGCTTTACTGAGTCCCTTTTGGCTTCGTGCGGTTTAGCGCCAAGCTAGAACTGCCTTGAAAAAAAACCAAAAAAATGTATAATAATAGATACAATGTAAAACTTTATAAATAGTCAATCAACCCCATCTAATTACAGTCTTATCTATTTTTATTAGAAAGTGACCTTTGGTAAGGAATCTATCGCTAGGAGACAGTTTTAATGTGGGGCACAGGCCCTGTAAAGAGGTAATCAGGTGTGTCTAAATAATCTTTATAAATTATTTTTGTTTTTGCCATTTTTAGTAAGTTAACTATTTTTAATCATTATTAAATATTTATATTTTGCTGGGGGCAATGCAGTGCTTTTTTCCCCTAGGGGGTTAACTACTCATAATTTTGCAGCTCCAATTTACACGTAATATACTTAAGTTAATTTAGAGTAAGGATTTTAAACTATGTAGAAAATTATAGATAATGGAAAAATATTATGTAAAGTTTTTCTGGCTGTGCCTCATGCTAAAGCTACTAGTAACAGTTTGTTTCTAAATATTTAGTAAGGCTATCCTGTCTTTTTCTTGCTTGTTACCCTCAGCAAGCTCGTGGTGAAAAAAGGAATAAGTTATGCTTTTTAAATTATTAAAAAAGCTCACGGCTAAAATCTTTGCTTACTGTATGATTATTATTACAAAACTTACGTTGCCGTAAACCGGGCAATAGATCAACAAGATGCAATTAAGGATTAGTACTTGGATTATTGGAAAAAGCACGCATAGGATGTTTGTCCTTTTAAATATTTTATTTTTATAGTTAATTTTGTTTTGCTGCTTTTTATAGTGGTTAGGCTTTCTGTTTTTATATAAAATCCGGGCCTGCCATACAGAAAACCCACGCTAATGTTCTGCTGAACCTTTGATTCCCTATTTGCTAACGTAAGCCTAGGAGTGATGATATGGGTTTACAATAGTTACGCATCAGCAAGGATGCCTTTGCAGCAACATTAAGAAGTAATGAAGACAGAAAATATGCGAAACAACTCGTGCCCTTTTATTAATTTATTTTTTTAGTTTAAGCCGACTACGCCTATAAAAGCAAGATACATAAAAAATTCATTAATACCATAACGGGGTTAATATTTCAGAATTACTTAAAAAATAGGCTAAAACTTGAGCGAAGTTTATTTTTACACAATATTGTAACATAAACCGTATCACGACTAATAAGGGTGAGTATTAATGTAAATCAAAACAATAATCCTTTTTTAAATACTCCCAAACTTTTTAATTAGTTTTATATTTAATAAAAAAAAGTAAAAATAAATTATTTATGGCTTCTTTTGCTGGGTCCGTTGCATAATCCACTAACCTCAGGAATCCAGGTTCAGATCAGCGTAATGTAAAGCTACTTAATAGGGATAAATAGCTGCATCTGAAATAAAAAGAGAGCTCTCCAAACACCATACAAACTAATCATGAAAATAATTTAAAATTAACTGAAAATAAATCATTCTAATGCACAATGTGCTTTTAGGAAAAAAACGTGGGAAACTGGAAAAATAAAATTATTTACACCCTCCTTTTTCCTAAAGAAGGGAAAAAAACAATATTTATTGTTATAATAAAAATAATTTTTAAAAAATATACTCTGTTAATAATATAAAGTTTAATAAAAATAAAGTTATTTTTAATTTTATTTCAAAAATCATGAATTTCGGTAGGCTCTAAAAAAATTTATAGTACCTTCATAAGAAGAGGGAAGGAAAATTTGTTTTACAGAACAATATATTGAGATCACGCGGAATTAGAAATACAAAGCAATAAACAATAATTACTTTTAGTATATGTAAATAGGAGCAAAGCCCTTAATCTTAAAATAAAAAATATTTAAAAAAATGATATAGGTTATATCAAATTTAATAAAACGTTTTTATTTTGTTATATAAAAGAAAATGTTGGCTTCCAATAAATAATAAAGCCCTCCAGGCCTGCGAAGCAGTATTTAGAAATATTTACAAAATTTCCCATAGATTTTAGTCCTCAAAAACAAGAACTATGTATATGAATCCTACTTTTCTACTATCGTCCAATTACCTAAGAATTTCTTCTAAATTATATAATTAAATATTTTCATTCAATTTTATAAAGATTCCAATAAAACTATTTTATTTAAAGAAAATATAAGTATTAATATTAGTAAAGTATGAAATACAATTTGAAATGATTAAAGCAAATCTGACTTTTAAATGTATTCTCCTGTCAATAAGTATAAATTTAAAAAAAACAATTATTTTTACCTTTTTTGAGTAAGAATATTAAATAAAAATAATAAGGAAAAAAATAGAAATATAATATAAAAATTTTTTGAATCTATTGCATATAATACAGATCTTTTTTCTTACTAATGCCTTATTTATAAGCTTTTAAAATTAAAAAGAAAAAAAAAAATGTATCTATTGTTGGAAATTGTCTTTAGTATTTTTTAAATAAGGCGTATTTACCTGTTAATACTATAAAAACTGCTCAAGCCATTAAGGGGTACAGGCGAAGCAGACAAGAGATGAAAAGCTCTACACTCACAAATCCCAAAACCATTAAGTTTGATTTTATAGAGTCCCCGCACATATTATAAAAAATTTAAAAATTAAGTTCCTACTTTTTTAAAATAACTACCGCTGCTCCCGTTGTTAGCAATCCCTTATCCTCGGAAAAGAATAAGAGATTTGTGGGCGTGGGCCTCCTCCGGAGAATATTTTTTTCTGGGGCCTTGTTATCCGTGAGACCTAAAGGTTAACAATAATACATGGCCAACGCACAAATTATTATGGTTGATTTTTCTAAAACTAAGCTAAATTATAATACAATATATAATCCTACTAAGGTTTGACAAATATGGAGAGGTTTAAAATTAACGAAATTAGGTAGATTTAAACAAACGTCATAGAGAGCAGATCTTCTGATATAAAGTTCCATTGAAAAATTGAAAAAGGAGGATGAAGAATGTAGAGTTCATCATTCAAAGGTCCTTAGTTCGTTTTTATTAGAGGAAATCTTAAACATTCGAATGTATCCTATTCAGTTATAACTCAAAACGACGTATCTTGGAGCTCTTTGCTGTAAAAAGGTTGGATCTTCAGGTGGGGTAAATCTTATACGACAATCGCTTTTCTTCAACAAGATTAACTACAGTGTCCCACTACTTGTTCTTTGACACTATGTACTGGTTTTACGTGATGCGTATTGGATGTTTTGTGATAAGAACGAAAATGTAACTACAAAGCTTTGTTAGCTTGGATTAATCCTTTCAATGCACTTAAGCCTTGCCGCGGCTGCGCGCTGGTGCACACATAAAAAAAGAATAAAGTTTATTACGATAAAAATAAGATAAAACAGAAAAGCTAGGGATGGTTCTAGGGTAATGATATTATCTGATAATGTCCAGGTTTGAAAAATCACAGTTTTAGGCTTTAGGTTAGTTATGATCCATTCGAATAAATCCCCTTAATGAGGCACGCGACCAAAAATTTAGAGACTAGTAAAACTTTTGTGCGAAATGTCTAAAGTCCTATCATTAGTATTGAAAAGAAATATAAGATACCATTTACCACTCGTTAAGGGAAATATGATAATAGCTAAGAATTTAAGGACCAAATTTAAATTGAAAGGTCTTAACTAACGAACTAGACGGAGGGTTTTCCCTATCATAACTTTCTTAGTAGACCCCGCATTATAAATGAAAGAAATTAAATCCTGATTCAAGGTGGTTAGCTGGCTTTTTATTTTTCTTCCGAGTGTTTTTTGTGCTTTATTTTTCTATACCGCTTGGCCAAGGGCTTGGCAGAAAAAATATCAAGATATTAAAATCGGCAATCTTATAAACTAGGTATACAAGTGCAATTAGTTTTTTCGATTACGCAACACCAGTCAGATAAGGCTCTTAAATGGGATAGGTTAGTATCTTATATCATTTGGTGTGATATGCTTAAGGGATAAAAAATATAAGTCCAATTTTCCTGGGTTAGATTTCATTGTTACAAAAATTTTCGGAATTAATAGATAAAAGTCTTCCGTTTCTTTCACACCAATAAGAGTAAATAGGTATAAATACAGGATTTTTGAAGATTGATGTAAAAGTTGCTGAAATTAATTAGAATAACAAAGCATTTAAACTGAAATCAAGGATTATAGGATGAAGCCTCCGGGCTATAATAAAAATTAGTGGGGGCATAACTTCGTTAGGAAGTAATCCCATGAAATATAGGAGAATGTTAACTAGATGTTATAGTTATTATCAATAATAGTAATTACGATTGGAAAGTGTTGCTAATAGTAAGTAAATATAAAGGAATCTTTTAAAAAATTATTTAATAGAATTAAATGAAGACAAGTTCTGAACCAATTTTGAACGCAATGGGGAAATCAGAATTAAATGATTAGACATATAGAACGGCAATTGCTCAAGAGTGTACAAAAATGAAGTGCGCGTTTGGCACCTCCGATGTCGGCTAAATTTATCCTATGGACGCAGGAATATGTTTATCGTTGCGACTGTTTCAGTCGATTAAGAAAGTTACACTGAGCTGGGTTAAACTACGGCCGGTGAGACAAGTATTTGGTTTTATCTCCTAAGAGGGAATTAAATAAATAAAACAATTTTGGACAGCAAGGGAACAAGAAGAGTTTAACTTCATAAAGTTAACAATATGGTTACTTAAACCTATGGGTTTATTCTGTTGTTTATGTGCCCAATATTAAATAATATATTGCTTTGTATAAAATTATATCATCTTTTCGGTATTATTGAATCATAAGGATGTTTCTTTTTTATAAGACAAATGTTTAAGCAAAGCCACGGCAAGCAACGCTAAGTTAGTTATAGATAAGTATAAAGCAATGGCAGCGAAAAATCTTTTATCTTATGATATCTCCGTTAAATAATACGTAATATACTCATACTAAAATTTATAGGGCTTTTAACCCTGTACGAATTTGGATTTTAAAAGAATAAAAGGTCTAATTTTAATAATTCACTATTGATAACATCATAATTCTATCGCCTGGTTAGCAATAAAAGATAAATGTAAATTGTTTTGTAATCTAAATGGGAAGCAAGTGCTAATAATTGCCACGGACCTATACATAATAAAATAATTTAAAATCCATTCATTCAAATTGTAATTGTCATAAGCTTGTTATCTTAAGCTAGTTATTTCCTTTGTATAATTCACCACCAGCTCCACCCTTGATTATTGTTTTTGCAAGAAGTACAACATGTCATGTTAGTTTTTACGTGGTTTAACCTTAACCAGGTGACAATGACTTTTGACAGATAGGGGTGCAAGGTCTAAAATAATGCATTGTTTCAACCCTTTACAGAAATTAGGTACCTACTTTGTTGTAGCAGGCTATAAGGCCCGCGAATTCTTATTGCATTCTGATCCTAAGAATTAGGTTAATGGTTTGCAATTATTTTTCTTCGCTTCTTACAGAAGCGTGCTCGCTTAGTCAGCCCTGATTTTTCGAAAGATAAAAGTACAAAAATACATAAAGAAAACAACAAATTTAAACTAATGAAGCTAAGCAATAAACCAACACATCTAAAGTGCCAAAAACCACCTAACGGGAGCCTTGGCTCTACTATAAAATCAGCTCATACACAAACCAAAAACTTAAATAAAAGGGTTTGTAAGTGTAGAGTGGACCAGGCAGAATAGGTAGGACAAATCTGAGCCTCCTACTTTGTATGCCCTCTCATTAAGAAGAAATAAAGATTAGTGTCAAGCGGTGTACGACAATAGCTCTTTCAATGGTACCACCAGCGGCGTTCGAATCGCTGTTAGTACTATACTGGGTCTTGATGTAACAGTTATAACATATCCGGCTCATGTCCAGGGGACAAAAGGTGCTAGGACCTATAGGCGGTTATAAGCGGTTATATTTATCGGAAAGCACTACGTTACTCTGTAAACCATAAATAAAGGACTGCTTTATCCGCCAAGTCTTTTAAGTACAAAGAGCTACTTAATTTCATTAAATTTAAATAGCTCTAAGTGACCATTATGGTATAATTTATTTAGAGCTCTACTTTGTGCAGGCTAAATAAGTAAAACATAATTGGACGGCACTGGGCACCCCAAAACCTTTTAATTATTGCTAATTTTTAGCAACTCAACTCGGATTTTCTTTGACTGAATTTAGAGTTTTACTGCGAGCAAAGATTTAGTTTTTGACCTAAGTTCAAAACAAAGGAAATACTTGTTTTGCTTTAGTTATTTAAATAAAGGGCTGTGATGGAAAACATTACATAACTTGCACACATCGAGATATATTCTCGTACTTAGGATTTTTATTTAGCCAAGCTATTCATATATAAGGAGAGTAATAATGTTATTAGGTTTCTGTAATTTTCCTAATATATTAAAAATAGGCCGTACTGCTGCTTCGCAGGCCCTGAGTTGCTTGCGCGATGTATTTACAGTATTTCCTGTAAGCACCCTTACCAAAGGAGCCACCCCTGTATTGCCTCACGCAGGGAGTCGCAGTAAGAAAACACCAAAAGAGATGAAAAATTTATTTATTATCAAAAATTTTGGCGCCTATTATTTTTCTTGCTTGAAAGGCGGTGCTAGAAAAATCTGAAGAAAGTACACTGTTTTATGACAAGAACATTTTAATTTTTTTTAGTAGTATTTTTATTGGGCCATACTTCGCATCACCCGTGCAAAAAAGAATTAGAAGTATGTATGTTCATTCAACCCGGCCTATAGAAAAAGATATTGAGTCTTATTAAAACGTATAAATTTTGAAAACCTCAGAGGTAGCATAAAGGTGAAACTTTACAAAAATAATATGAATATATAAAAAGTTTTTTATTTTTGTGCCTTTCTAGCTTTTACATTGTAAGAAAAAAATCGCTAAGCAATCCCTAAGAATAAAGCACGAAAAGGGTTTATGCTTAATTGGTAAAGCTACTGCTCATAACAGTAGAAATTAACAGTGTTCGATCACCTTGCCCTGGCCTTTGTTCTGGGAATTTTGAATTTAAATAATAAGTTTTTAAGATGTTCGTGTGCTGAAAATTGGTAGGACAAAGAGGTTGCTTAACCAAGACCCTGGGGTAGTCCCATGAGTATTTCACAGGCACTCGCTTAGATACAGTATTAAGGTAACTATTTTTAGATCTTTATTAATTTTTTTCTAGCCCAAGCCTTGTAATGGCATGGAAGCCAATAAAGCACAAAAAATGAACCCGCAACTCCCTATGTAGTTTTTTAAAAATCAAGTTTATCTGATATTGTCTAAAATACAAATAAATAAAAGATTTAAATATAGTTTGGGGTTATTGGCAAATATGTAAGATCTTCTATATTAATTTTTCATTCCTGTAGATTACTTTAAGTATTAATTACAATCAGTGGTAAACCTTACGGCTTCTAAAAAAAATTTTACAGCCTGTAATATTATTCTTTAACAAGAATTACATGAAGGGCGCCAGTCCCAACCAATTTTGTAAATCTTTAGGAATGTAATGGGTAAAAATATAAATACTGATAGAAATAACGCACTTTTCTTAAAGAACAACCACAATTGTTCTTTTGTGCATTATCTCAATAACTCCCTTTGTTTTGTTTAGCCTAAAAAAAAAGAGTGCTTGCCGGACATCGAAGGGTAGTGGTTAATATGGTAACTAGGAATTATATGCAAGATAATTTAAGGTATGCAATTTTAGATGAGATAGTCTTTGTGTTTTTTAGACCTGATTCCGAAATTTCGTTATCTCTAAGAAAGCCGTTGAACTCCAATTGGACGGCGGAGGAGCACTTGAATTCTTCGGTTGTAATCTTCACAAGTCTTTTACCGTCGCCCCGTTTTGAAAGGGGACCGTTAGTTATAATGGGATACAATGACTTGTCTACTCTATGAAAAATGTCAGAAGGGTTCATTCCTGCAATCCTAGCAATAATAATTTAAATTGGCTACCGAGGGCTCGAAAAATAATATTTAGCCCTTCGCTCAACCATTAGATCTTATAGGAAATAATAATCAATAATAGGTTTATCATAGGTAAGACAACATTTAGTTGAATGGACCGGTGTAAATTTGGTAGTTGGGAAATCATCCCTTTTTCCATTAGAAAGATATTTTGCTTCTTTTATGTAATTATATATTCTATGACAAAGAAAATTTTTTAATCGTTTGGTAGAGCGTAAGTCTTCTTTAAAGCGAGCACGGCGTAAAAAAACAGAAACCAGCCTGGCCAAGGAAAATGATTTTTTTACACTTATAACTTAAGTAAGGCTTATTGTTAATTCTTGTAGGAGGCGATACTTCTAATTTTTCTTGCGTGCTGACGAAGTTATGCCGCAGAAAAAAAGTAAAGTACGGACAAACGAAAGATATAAATGCCATTGTAATAGCTTACGTGTGGGTTTTTAAGGAAGCTATGCTAAAACAGGAAAAAAAATTGCTGGAAGAAAATTGATAATAATAATTAACTACTTTTAGGGGGTCGTGAGGTTAATTGTGGGCAAACCGTAAACCTTGCAATTTTTGGTGTTTCAGGTTACGATTCCTGACCATCTCCCAAATATAAAACTATTTGCATTTATTAGTGCATGGTATGTTTTACAACCAATAAGCAACAGCCTTTAATTAGCTGACAAAAAAATTATAATAAAGGCTGTCAAGCAAGAGCTCTATATTAAATAAATATACTTTGAAGTATAGTGAGCTTTGGGTGAAACAAAGTAACCCTTAGCGGCAATATGGCCTTCCG
>JACYFI010000997.1:0-13805 GCA_020975735.1 Ophiocordyceps xuefengensis | reverse complement strand
TTGTATATTAATATAAATCTAAGTAAATTTCTTCGCTCGTATAATAGGGGACTACTTCTAAGTAGTATGCCCACTAATTTGTAATTTATAGCCCGTGAGGCTCAATCTTATGATCCCTGGGAATTCAGTCCATGTCCTTTTTTATTCTTCAATATAATCAGCAACTTTAAAATCGATCCTCAAAATCCTATTTTTTTTAACCTATTTATTTATTGGTAGTGAAAAAACAACGGAAGAACATTTCTCATGATGTCTGAATAATTTGTAACAACAAATTCTACCTGAAAATCGGCTTCCATTTTTTTCCTAAGATATCCCACAATATGTAAGACGCTAACTATCCATGAGAGCCCTTATCTCGGACTGTGTTTGGAGTAAATCGAAAAAATATTGCACTTTATTACCTGTTTTAGAATGCGCAATTTTAATTATCTTGCTCATATTTTTCTTAGCCAAGCCCTTGCAGGCATAGGAAAAAATAAAAAGCAGCAAAAACATCGAAAGAAGGTAAAGCCAGCTAATCACCTTTAATCTGGTATTATCTTATTTATTATTAGCGGCTATCACTCCAAGTTTTATATCAGGGAAAGGCCCCTTCCTTTTAGTCTGTGAGTTAGACCTCAATTTAATTTGGCCTTAATACTTACCATAACTTATCTTCTTTTCCCTTACAGTTCAAATTGTTCTCTTATTTTTCCCAATATATGATAAGCTTTAGGGTCTCGGAACAAAAGTCTTATTTAGTCTCCTAATTTTTTGGTGGCGTGCCTCCCTATAGGGGTTGAATTATCGAACTGACTATACTACACCTAAATGCAAAACGTTGATTTTTTCAAACTTGGAGCATTAATCAGTATTCATTACCCTAGGACTTCCTTACTTTTTTAACATGTTTCATTGTGTATTTTTTTTCCTAATCATAACCTTTATCTTTTTTATGATGGGCACAAGCGCGCAAGCCGCAGTCAGTGGTTTGTGAAAGGATTTCTCGTGCTAAAAAGCTTTTATTCTTTTTTTCTTAGATGATCTAAAATCCATCCAAACGCATCACCCTAAAACCCAGGTATAGTGTAAGGATCAAGTTGGGGAACTGTAGGTTTACTTTGTGAACACAAGCCCCTTTTACTAATAAGGCTTATACCCCATCCTGAACCAACCTTTTTACCAGCAATAGCCTCCAATAACGTCGTTTGTGATTAAATTAACAGAATAGGAAAAATTCTTTTGAAATTGAATTCCCTCTAAATAAAGCTAACTAACCTTGAATGATTGAATCTAACATTCTCAATCCTCTTTTTCCATTTTAGATTGAATACTACAGAGGCGACTGGCCTCTATAACCGTTTAGTTAATCTACTTTAATTTCAAATTTCTAATACCTTTTCATATTTTTTTATAAAACCTATAGACATCTTATATATTTATTGAAATTGCTCAGTATTAGAACAATCACCTAATAAAATTTTTGTGGGTGGCCAGATACTTGTTGACCGCTTTGGTTCAGGATAGCAAGGCCCAGAAAAAAAATTTGATTTGAGAGGCCAGCGCCAAATTCCTTTATCCACTTATCCGTCAGTAATAAGGGATATGTATAACACAGAGAACAGTAATTATGTAATACATGAGAATAATTTTTAAATTTTTGATCTGATAATGTGCGGGTGGCCTTAAAAATAAAATTATGTTTTTTTGCAGTTTGTGAGTGTGACTTTCTAATCTCTCTGCTTCGTTCTCCCTTATGGCTCAGCCTAGTTTTTGATAGTATTAACCGCGTAAATAAGCTCTATTTAATATACTAAACATTATTTCTCAGCCATAGAAAATTTTTGTTTTCCTTTTTCTAATTGTAAAGTATAACGCATTAGTTAAAAAGATCTGTATTATATGCAATAGGATTTCAAATTTATTATATTATATATTCTACTCCTTTATTCTTAATTATTTTTATTTAGATATCTTACTTAAAATTAGGTAGAAAACTATTTGTAGTATTTAAATTTATACTTATTAAGAGAATACATTAAGCTTTATTTTCCTTATCATTTTCAATATGGTATTTCAGTATTTACTAAGTATTTATACTCCATTTTTTTCAAAATAATACTTTATGGAATTTTTTATAAATTGTTTAAAATATTATTATGATTTATATATTAGAAGATTTTGTTAGGTAATTTTGGCGATAGTGAAAAGTAGACTCAATTAGGTATATTTCTTGTTTTTTAAGACTAAATTACAGGAATATTTTCTATTATATTCTACTTGCTTGCTTCGCTAGGTCTGAGCTATATTATTATTGCAAAGAACATTTTCTTTAAAAAAAATAAAACGTTTTACTAAATATTTGACTAACCTTTTTTATTTCCATTTTTTTTAAATATGTTTTTTTTATAATATGAGGCTTCTCTATATACAGTATATAAAAGTAATATTGCTTTATTCGTTGTATTTTTAATTCCGCGTTACTCAACAGTAATCTTCCTTAAATAAATTCCGTTTCTTCTAAGTAGTAATAACGTTTTAGAGACCTACGAATTTTATGATTTTTGCAATATCAATCTAAATAAACTTTAAATTATTTATAATATTATATTATTACCAGGTATATTTATTTTAAATTTATTTTTTTATTTATAACCAAATAAGATAATGTTTTTCCTTCTTTTAGAAAAAGCAAGGTAAGAATATTTTATTTTCCAATTAATCTCCCCGTTTTTTTTCTTAAAGGAACTGTCTAGAATTATTATTTCAAGTTATTGTTAAAATTTTCATATTGTTTTAAATGGTGTTGGCCGCTCTCTTTATTCATACAGCATAATCCCTATAAGGATAAGCCATTTTAGCCTAGCTGATTTGGACCCTGTATCTGAGGTTTATGGATTGAAGACCAGCACAAGAAAAGCAATAAATTTGATTTTACTTTTTTCTTAATAATATAGATCTAAATGCTGGGTAGTATGAAAAGGTCATTGTTTATTAACATAATACTAAACCTTATAGTCGTTGAACGGTTTTATTTACAATAATTTGTTAAAATTCAACTTCGCTTCCAAGTTTCTATTTTTAGTAATTCTTTGAATTTACCCAATTGATGTTTATAATTTTACCATTCTTGCTCTTATAGGCGCTAGCCCTTCGCTTCTAACAACTAAAAGGACAATTAAATTAAAATAAGAATAGTTTTAGCATATTTTCTTGACTGATATTCATGAATTCTGGCTGGCGAGCTTTCCTGCCTAAGGTAAAACCATGGCAAAGAACCATATTCCCTTAACCCTAGCCGAATTAGGCAAAAAGGTGGATAAGGGTTCAGGCAGAATAGTTCGCTAGGTTTTGGTAGGGCCGTATGGCGGCTTTTATTAAAAATACAGGAAGGCCTTACCAACTAAAAAGCAGCAAGACAAAAATACTATAAAACAAATATTTAAAAGGACAAACTCACTAGCCGTAGCTTTTACCGAATAATCCAAGGATCTAACAGCCTTATTGCATCTTGTGATCCATATGCCCTGCTTACGCAAACTGTAGATTTGTGGATAAGCAAACAGTACGGAAGATCTTTGCGTTTGAGCTTTTTGATATTATAAAAACATAACTATTCCTTTTTTCACAACGAGCTTGCTGGTGGGTAACCAAGCAAGATAAAACAAAATGCTCTAAAATATTAGAAAACTTATTACTTAGCAAAAAGCGCGCCTGAAAATTTTCAAAAATTTTTTTCAATTTATCCTCTAATCTCTAATGAGTTAGAAAGTTTCTAACCTAAATTAAACTTAAAGTATTTTTACGGTATTAATGGGCCTGCTAAAATCATTTGTTAACCCAAGGGAACAAAAAGCATGCATGCCCCCCAGCAAAATAATTAAAAGATTTATATATGTGATAATAAAAATACGGTTAGGAACTACTAAAAATAGCAATCAACAAATAATTGACCAAAAGTGTATTAGCACCACCTGTTGTACTACTTTTACAGGGTCTTGTGCCCCACTAAACTGTCTCCTGCGATAGTTCCTAACCAAAAGGTCACTTACTATTAAAATAGTAAAGTACAGATTAGGTTGATTCACTTATTACTAAATTTAGATTCGTTTTCTAAAATTTAATCTTTGGTTTTTTTTTCATAGATAGCTTTGGCCTAAACGCACGAAAAGCAAAAAAATGATCCTCAGTAAAAGCCAGAATAACAGTAACTTCTTATAATCCCTGAACCAATTCAATTCAATAAATTTGAAAAATAGATAAATAAAGGCATCTCATAAGTCAGCATGAGGTGAATTACCTTTTATAATCTTAAATTTGCTCTAAGATACTTTATTAATTGTGACAGTAAAAGCTGCATAGGTCTTTCTCTCTAACTAGAGGTAAGCGTGTTCTCGCACAGCTATTCCAAATTCACCTGAAGTCAATCTAGATCAGTCTGTTCGTATCGGTTACACATTTCATCAGACCCATTAAACGGCACAAAGGCATTCGTCCTTAGGCCCTCACGTTAAGGCCCCCCTTTACCCGGGTTTCCGTCCGACCTCAAAATTATAGTCATTTATTTCTCCTATTAACCAAAGCCCGGGCCGGTGCTAGATTTCGACAACTTATAATACTTTAGATTTTTATCCTTTCAGCAAAGTGCTGTGTTTAAATAACAGTCGTACCAAATCATTTTTAATGGCTCCTTTCCTTTTTACTTTTTATCTAAAATCAAGAGTTGACCCCCTTCATTCCGAATTACGGTTAGTCACATTTAGCCGAGTTCTTCGCGCACAAATTTTTTTCCTTTGAAGGATTAAGCAGTAATGGGTTACTTTAAATTTGAATATTAAAAATATAACATGATAAGAAATTCCTTCCCGGATTTATAGGACGCAATTTGCTTAAACCCATCCTTATTCAAGAATGGAACTTTTAGAATTATGATTCGGCTATCTTTTACGTGCGGGAGCCTTTTGTTCATTAAAAGTCTATTTTTCTATGCCCTCCCTAGTAAAAAAGGATAAGTATCGAAGAAAATAGGGTATAAAAATTTTGTTTTATCTCAAGACTTGTATCATAAATCTAAAATTTTACTTGTTGGAGATGGTTTTCTAAACTTTTACCTGCTTAAATAACATTTGGTAAAGCTTTGTAATAAGAGCAATTATTTCCTTTATCCTGTTGTGATTTTTAACACCAGTTTTTACTCCCTTAACCTAATAATTGTATCTTTTCACTTTTTATATATTTACAAAAAAAACAATTCCTTCACCTTCTATCACTAACCTAATACCTCTCAGTAGGATTTATAAGAGCAAAAATCTTCTTTTTTTACAGTCTATTCAACCGGATCATTTTTAGGAATAAAAAGATTGCAAATTCTAGGCATATACCGAAATTTAATAGAGTTTAATATTTGGACTATTTAGCTCAATCCTTCACGTAGTAAAGGATGCGGCCTTATTATCATTAACTTTACAGCTTTTATTAAACAACTGAAAAATCCTAGCCACTTCTCGTAATTAGAGGACTAAGCTCTAAATGGTTTAAAAAATTAATCTCTAATTCTTTAATAGGACGAAGCTATCAATAATACAAGCTAGTGGGCCATCACTACCGACATACTACTCTGCTACATCTCTAAATAAATCCTTATTCGCCTAAAGTAATTTATATCCTTTTTAGTGTAAGAGAATTTGAAAAAAAACAGCTCTTACGCTTTTACTAATTTTAAATTTTCTGAATTTTTATGATAATATATGGACAGCATCCTTCTGCTGTTTTTTTTATAGAAAAGAGAAGGATAAATCCCCGATAATAATAATTAGGGATCCAGCAAGTTTATCTTTATAGTAATGTCTTTACATAAAATTTAAACTCGTGTTAACCCCAAAGATTGGGGGCAATAATTTCCTATTGTTTAAAAGTAATATTATCTTTAATTTTCGTAATTCAATATTCAATTCCCTAAGTTTCCCTGGGGCAGAGTACACCAAAATATTTAATCATATGAAAAAACCATCTAATCTCCGTTGCTCTTTTTACAGCATATTTTCACGTACTACTGTTAGATCCGGCGATAACCCAATTCCTTATTTACTAGAACTTTTCCTACTGTGGTACCATACATCAGTGAAATTAGCTGATCCGGCTACGGCTTTTCGTCAATAAGTTGTGGTATTAGCGAGCTTTAGGGTGTGCCCCGGAAGTTTTGTTCTTATTCACAATGTCCGGGGGCCTAATTCCAACTTTCATGTTTGTTAGGTCATTTATGGCATTCGTAAATTCTCTTACTAAGCTTAACTTTTTTTCCCCCAGGTTCTAGGTACACGGGGTTTGGTTAATTTGCTTCTTAGATCAACAAATTAATATTTTGTTGATTAGTATTTCAAATAATTTACTATTTTTTTCCAGCACATTTTATACCTGAAATGTTTGGTATCCTAGTAAAAAAGATTGTCTCATCAGTTTAATCATCTCTAGATAAATAAACTAGAGGCCGGTGTACTTAAGTATAATCCATAGGCTATTAAGGTCGGAAATGTTTCTTTCTTAGTTTACTCATGTCACGCTCTCTCACTGAGTTAAATTTATATAAATTCTATTTAAAAAAATAAAATCCCAATTATTTACCTCAACGTTCTGGTACTCCCCCAAACCCCCCTATCTATAATCATTTTAAAAGTAAATATTCTAATACATTTAAAACTAGGCATATTGATTGTAAATACAATTAAGGATTTTAAACCTGAGCTACTTAGAAAAATACATTTTAGGCTGACGAAGGCTACACAGGCAAGCGAAGTCTGTATTAAATATTGTTTTTATTGAACCATACCTATAATGATAATACTGAACTGGTTGAGCATCAATAACTATTTATAAACTGTTGAGTATTAATACTATTTAGAAGAACTAAATATTATTTATAAATGTGTAAATACTATAACTGTTTTGCATCCAATACTATTAAACTGTTTAGAAATTAAATATATAACTGTGAGCATTATAACCTAGGATTAAATGTCTATTAATAGAATTTTGTCGTTCAAATGGTTTTAATAGAACAATTTTACACCAATAATCTTTCATTACAAGAACTTAAGACATGGAAGTCATTAGTGTCTTCAACGAAGCAATTCCGCCCCCTTCTGATTGTCATTGTTGTTGTAAGAATCTCTGTAGAACGTTCATGTACAAGGTTATATCGGTATAATTGTTTAAGATCCGTTAAATTTTCGAAGCTTCTATGCTTTAAATAAGCGCTACTGTTACGAGGTATAAAATTAGGAGCTTGCTTTCCTAAAGCCTAACCCCTTGTTCAACTTTAATAAAACAACCTTTCTGAATTTTCACGAACTAAGTAATTAGGTAACCTATACTCTGTCTCTGGGGCTGTTTCCCTTTTGGAATACAAGGAAATCTGCTTATTAAACGGAATTTTATCCTAAAGTTAAATATATTTGTAACTTATCCATTAGACAACGGGTTCATTTACGGCGCTACTTCGTTAAGCTGCCCGAATTAATAAAAAATTTTTAGATTAAATAAATTATTTAATGTTAGATTTCTACTCCTGACTCGATAAAAGTTTCTTAACGTAACTTCCGCTATTTCTTACCAAGTTTGTCTTTTTAATACCTAAATATCACCCAGCTTTAGTTAAGTTAATAAAATTAATGTTTCTCGGTTGTCTCAACAATTTAAAAAGTCTAACTTGATTTGACCTTCACGGCTCTGCAAGCTTTAGCTGTAAATATTTTGCTACAAGCTCTCGGGGATAAAGTGATTGTTTTTTTCTATAGTTAGGTTTGCAAGATAATTTATCTTTAAACTTCCTGACTAACTTCTTTACCAAATCGTTACTGATGATATATTACTTTATGGTCTTCGGGAGAGATTTTAATTTAACTTCAGACTATGTCTTCCTACCTGGTTTAGGCGCGAAGCTCCCTTAATAAAGGATAAAAGCGTTTTCTTAAAAAATTATATTCAGGTTTAACTATATCCATAATAATGCTGGTTCCTTTGTTAATAATTTTCTTCCTTGGCTTACAATCTTTTCTTTCAATTTGTGGTAAAATGGTAAAAATTAGTATGCGCCATTTAGTTTTATAAAGCAAGGAGTGAGATAGGTCTAGAGAAATTTCTTTTAGAGCGAAGGGCCCACCTTTCCTTATAATACCCACCAACCACTTTTTGCTAAATTTAACCATTACCGACATAACTGATACCCATTGACGTTATTTTCACTTTATAGTCACTGATTTATTTTTGTCAGTCCTAATAATATGGAATTTTTCTCTGCTAGGCTGCTCTGCCAGCGAGCACAAAACTTGCATTAACTTAAACTATTTTATAAGTACTTATGTGAAGATGTGCTGATTGTTAAATATTATTTCTACATAATGTATTTGTTTTTTGTAATACCGTAATCTTTTTTAAATCGTAAACTCTAATTTTATGAGAAGAATTTAATAAAAATTTTAATTGCCCAATTGGCATTCTTCGAAGTGAGGGCCTGTCTACTATTCAAGGCTAATAATTAATATAAACTATAAATTATATACCACGACAAACCGATTTAGGTACGTACGCAACCCCTAAAAGTGCCTTGGGGCTGTCGGGATAATCATTGTTATTTCACTCATGATTTTAGCCTTACCCGAAGACATTACCTGAGCCATTAAGATGGTATACTACTCTTCTTTCTTTGGTTATAGATTTCCTTTAGGAGTTCCCGCAATTTGATTGGTTTACTTGCAGATGGATCACTTCCTACAAAAAGGCCCTGTACCCTCAACCTTATCATTCTTATGTCCTGATTAATTAAGATATAATCTTTTGGCCATTTCCGGGTACTACATACTCTAATCTGTTTTATAAAATCTAGTTCATGATCCCCCAATTGTACAAATCTAAAGAAAACGTTTTACACATTTGTCTGAGATTAAAATTATTACCTGCTAAGATATTTACTTATATTGCTACTGATTAAAGGTTTCCGACAACAACTCTACTTCTTTTACCGGAAATTTTCCTATTATGTATTAAGACATATAGTAAATAGGGCAAAGGCTCTGGTAAAGCTAGTCTCTTTCTCCCACTAAATAATAAAGTATACCTTATTCTACTTTATTTTCCGTTTATCAAATAATAAATCTACTCGTGCTTTGATAATGAAAATATTTTTTCTTATTAATCTGTCCATTTGTTAATAGCTTTACTACTGCTGTCAGTAAACACACTTTGTTGCTTGAGCTCTGTTGTGGTAAATATCTATAAAAAGGATACCTTTTTCCTTAGTATCAGTATTAATAACATAGTACCCCTTACACACTATAGGCTTTATAGCTGGATTTTTAGCTTAATCTTTGCGGCTGTTTGTCTCGAGAAGGGTTTTTTCCTTTTCGCTTTAGTGATAATTTTAGCTCAATTCTTTGTGGTAATATTTCTTTCCCGTTGCTTCAATCGTTAATTGAGTCTCTAAGCTTCCTCATTAAGTATGCCCTCTTTCCTCTAAACATACTTTAAAGTTTCTTCTAGGATGTTTTTTATGAAAGCCTAGAAAAGAATTTGCCCTTTCTAGTAGTATATTGGTGGTCTAAAAGTCCCTAGAATACTATTATTCTCTTGTTATAACCTGTCTTTAGTCATATATTATTCGAAATCAATAAAGTAAAGGTTACTAATCATAAAATTTTAAAAAGAGCGAGACTTGCGCCGTGAAGAGGTTGTTTTACGTGAAGCAAGATAACTCTTAACACTATAATATCATTATAAAATCTATTAGTATTTAATATTTATAGAGCTACATATGCCCTCCGGGGATTAGATAAAATTTTATTATGTGAATTTATTAATTAATCCCAGCAATATTATAACACCTTTCACTTTCCATCCCGGGGGATAGGGGCGAGGCCCCATCATTTATATTTGCAAATTTAATCCCAAGATATACTATTTTATATGTACGATTAGGGTGTCTACCTGTTATGGTGTATATCTGTTGTTTTTCATGATGTACTGCGCCTAATATATTCTGTATACATGTTTAAATAACTACAATAACTTTTATTTAAATGCTATTATGGCGAATAATAAAAAGTGATCCAAAAGTTACCTCTATCTCATTGCCGCCAAATTCTCTACTCTATCAGTGTCAAGGAAGATTAAAATAAAGCAATGGGCTAAAAGCAAGTTCTTTTTTTATATTTTAATTACTTAATTATACTTCTCTTTATAACAACCTAATTCATTAAGACCTATTGGCGTAAATTGCGTTAGGTTATTTATTCTGTATCCTTTCGAATAAGGTCTGACTATTATCCTTAAGCCTATAAAATTATGGAGGCTTGCTAGTGCACGACGCCAGCATTAAAGTAATTTAAAGCCAGACCAACATTTAGTCGGAAATGAACCGCAACCCTACTATAGGTGTTTGGCTGCGGGATGCTCCATTATACTTACGTATTATCAAATTCTAACGTTACCATTACGCACGGAGTCATTACCTGGCCACAATTAATGTTCCAATTTTGCTTGGGTTCTGATTGCCCTTTAGTTTTTCCCGTCAAATTTGATAGTTATTGAGAAAGTTCATTTCACATACTGGCTTTATAACGGAATTGCTTACATCTTATCTTTGACCAGCTTTCAACATTCAGCTGGGTTGTCTTTCACTACGACCTACCAAGCTTCTTCGAGATTTATGTCTACAATCAAACCCCGTTTCGGACCTTTTATAATCTGGATATGGTAAAATACGTGCCTCCCGGGTCTAACTTTAGACAACCTGTTTCGTTAATTTTAACGCCTGTGTTACTACGCATATGCACGATTAACGTTAACTTGGTCACCCATTATCAAAGGTACCGTTCCTTTTTATCGAACGGAAATAAAACTTCACTATTTTCGTGTAGTCCCCTCATGGTACTTTTACTATCGCTCTGTAATGCCATATTTAGCCGTTGAGGAAGTTCCCAGGTATTTAAACAGTTTTGTACGCGTTCTACTTATCGGTACTCTATTTTAACCTCACCGATAATTTCATAGAAGTTCCTTTTGCATTGCTATTTCCGAAGTTACTAAGATATTTCCATTTCACCTGTTTAGAGAGATTAGATTTCTCTTAGAGCTTATGTAACTATAGGGAAGTTACCCCATATCTGCATGCCCACAGTTGACTTTGCGACTTTCTAAAACAATAAGCAACAACAAGTAGAGATAAGCAAGCTCCTTAATTCTAAGATTCAAAAAATTGTCGCATGGTTGGGACCCCCAAGGCAAGACAATCTTTCATAATTATTTCTAATAGAAAACAATAAGTTTACAAAATTCTTAAATAACCTTCAAAATAAAGAGCTTTAGGATAGAAATGAGTTTATTAACCCAGGTTTTTCAATCATCCCTTTCATACCACAGCGAGTAAAAATATTTTGGAGTTCTACTGGCCTAGGGATATAAATATTTCTCTTTGATACATGGGCATAATTCCATAATAGGTTTTCTTTTATAACTATATAAAACCCTTAAATAATACTTATATAGTCTTCGTTTTAAAAACTGTAATTTCCTACATGTTCTTAGAAGGTATCGATTATTTCGGGTTAACTGTGAAATCGAAACGGAAAACCCTTTATGACCCAAGAAGCGCCTTTTACCCTCAGCACCAATTTACCCGTTGTGGAATTTAACATCGTATTAAGTGTAGGCATTATAACACTAAATACTATAAAATTACTAAAAACTTGAAGCTAATATTCATCTTATTAATATGTAAATCCAACCTTGGACCCTTAATATTATACAATTTTGAAATTATAATAACTTCAAATACTAAAGATATGAAGAATTCTTGCTTGCAGCCAAAAAATATACATATCTACTGAGTTTTTACTCAGTAACCCTAGAAGCCGCAAAGCAAACCCCTATCGAGATAGGGGTAATGTGGACTGAAATGAATAAGGCAAGGATAGGCGCTAGCTGTCTATGAACGAATTTCTGAAAATAACTAATTTTTTCCGCATTTTCTGCAGCTTGCATTGTGTTTAACTTTCTGGATAGCTCGTACGCTGTTTTCCCTCTGGCCTTGCACCCCCCTCCCGGATCTTTACGGGAAATTGAGTCGGCAGTGGATGGATCTCTTCGATACTGGAAAATTAGTGTATGCCTCTATCTTCTGATCACGGTGTTGAAAGTGAAACCGAAGTACACTAATGTAATACTCCTCTTCTTATGCAAGCAGTATGCAGGATAATTAAGCACCAAAGACCAAGCGTCTTATTTTTCATAGTTAACACAGCAGCCCTTGCGGATTTCAAATACAGCCTTGCTTCACAATCTCTTACTGGACATAAATTTTCTAATCCTGATCCCTTGCTTCGCACCCCTACAAGGTGGCTAAATGTGGCTAAGCCCTACAAGGGGTATGGTTAGCCCACCCCCGATCTATTGAGATAGGGTTACGCAAACATTTTTTCATTAGTTAATACGGTAAAACCAATAAGGTTATAAGTGTAATAATTAATTCGATCTGTCATTATGTTAAATCAAGATACTTAGGATATTGAAAACCAGGAATTGGGAAAAGGTGAAGTTCTAAATGTTCCATTAAAACCTTCACATCTTTTATTTTTTAAACTGCCTAACAACAGCGTACAAGGATCTAAGGGGGCTTTAGGAATAAAGACTGTAGCCTAGGTTACAAAAGCCAACACTGCCTATTTAATGAAGCCTTTACAGAGAATATCCCGGATTCGAACGGTGTGGGTTTAAAAACCTAATAAAATTCAAAACTACACCCTTTAAACCCACTCGGCTCAATTTCTTCCTTAACTACAATTTAAAGCCGTCCTTATTAAGCTTCTTATAATATCCTGTTATTAAACTTAAATCCTCGCTTTGTTGGATCCCCTCCCTCTAATTTTTCAATTTTACTACTTCTAAATCCTAAACCCTTGCTTTGGCATCCTTAACCGTCCTGCTTGTGGCACAGCGAAGAAAATAACTAAATCAAGCATAGGCCTACAAAGGGTATCGATAGCCACGCCCACTATAACCATATTCAATATCCTTTGGAACAAGGTTCAGGATAGCTATGCCAGCGATCAAGAATAGGAGCGCTAATTCTCAGCGAATCGGAACGGTGATGGATATTCTTACAGAATACACTTACCGGTTAAGTTAAGGAATTTAACTCGTATAATATTAGATACCTTGTGGATTGCCTATAATTACTACTTATTACCCCCCGTATTCCTTACCAGGGGTATGTATTCTAGATCGATGTCTTTAATACCTTAGGTAGTAAGCTACCACTCCTATATCTCTAATTTTTTGGTTCAAGATAGGATTAAAAAGCTCCCAGAAGCAAGATCTTTTTTTTTTTTATTTGTTTTTAGATTATTATTTTCAGCTCTTTAAGGCGATACCAGTCTCTCGGAGGTATAAGAGTTGTAGAAGGTAGCAGTCAAAAGAAGTCGTCCACACCCCACCCGTTACCGTGGCTAAGAAAGAACACGATTAGCTCAAGTGAGTATAAAAATTGTCACGAATAAAAACAGGTCTATCCTGTTGAACTATATAATTAAAAAATTTGAGAAATAAAGGATTTGATACCTTTAACATCTCTCTGGTGTTACGAAAACGTTCTTACCAAATTGAACTAAATTCTCCTATTTATTTTAATATTTTGTTACGGTAGCTCCTGTTTTGATTTGTGCCCTTCATTAAAAGTAAATAAGAATGTACTCTTATAAATAAACACAGAGAAGCAGGACCACAGTCTGAAAATCACGAAGCCTTACCTTCACTAGTTACTCACAACGCAGCGT
>JACYFI010001017.1:0-13286 GCA_020975735.1 Ophiocordyceps xuefengensis | reverse complement strand
CAACTTTGAAAACGATCGGGCCAAAATTAATATTCGGATTTGAATATTCACACAAACATTTATTAACACTAACCTCTCCTAATTTTTTAGGCAAGTGTCCCTTCATCTAGACAATTAGACAGTTGTATGATTATTTAAGATATAAAAATAATCAAAAAGGAATAACCCCTAAAATGAAGAAAATATAGAACATTTTTGTTTTGGATAAGCTTTAGCATCGTTTATTTTACTTGCAAGGCTACGGTCCCGCACCCACCACAAATAATATATGCGCTTGCATCCTTTAGGCGCTTTCTTTTCCGAAGAAACCTATAAGCGCCCTTGAACAAACGAAATAAGGCTATTTAAAATAGTTACCCATAACAATGATTACAGTTTAATAAAGAAAATAATACATTTTACAAAATATATTGTCTTGCGAACATTTTAGGATTTGGACCTTTAGCCTACTTGTAAGCCCTAAGACCCAATGGAAATGGCATGTACATGGTTCCAAAATCTAGCTTAATTTGTTATTTTTACCTTGTAGGAAGTTGGGATGCTGCGAGGAAGCAAATACCCAAAGTTGAAGAGACTTTTATGATTTTTTACGAATGAAAATTTCTTAAGAAAATGTTGGGGATAATATATGATCACCACCACCCTGCTACTCCACACGGCAAATTTGAAAGAGATTAGAAGTTTCTATTTGTTAATAGTCATTGTAATACTCAAAATTAAGTGATCCTAACTAGACCCCGGTTAACTGTTTAATAATACCTTAAACCCAAAAGATTTTAAAAAGTAGATACTAATATGTTACCCATATGTTTAAGGCCTAGTCATTTTATTTATATAAAGTTATAAAAATTACTTTAAATGATTCACATGTAATTCTTTCTATTATTTTAATTCATCATGAGATTTTTATTCTTACTTATAAGTTTTAATAGATTCAGGTTGACTATGCTTTTTAAGTTCAAAATATTGGGACAACACTTTTCCTTCAATGTTTATAAATTGAATATTGCTAGAAAATAAAGGTATTGTTAATATATTCAATTAATATTAAAAGTTGACCTATTTAAATTAGTAGTTTACTCTGTATTCAGGTTTGGGGTTTATTAATTCTATTTATTTTTATGTGGATAATAAAAAATCCCGCCGATTGAATTGCCGTCAATATTCAGCAATATTCTTCATTATAATTGATGTTTTGTCCCTTTGAGACAAGTCCAAATTTACATTCTAGTTTAGGATTATTTAACCTACGCCCAAAGTAGTTCTTTACTTGAAAATGCCCCGTTCTCGCATCTATAGACACCCTCCTAATCCCAACTATTTAGAATTTAAGACTTTGCTGTATAAAGTCTTTATTTTGTTTCTTTTTCTATAATTTAAATCACAAGTTTTGAGTTGCTAATCAAATCAAATTAATTCTATTGCAAAGCATAAATATTTAGGTAAGTTCTGCTAAAGGTAACCATTTATAACATGATTCCGGAGACTTTACACCTTCAGATTGATATCCGATAAAAACCAATAAGCATTAGATCCGCTTTTTTTCTGGAAAATAGAACCACCTGCCTGAATTTAAACGAATTTATCATCAAAGCCATTAAAGGATAGGCTCTGAAAATCGAAAATTACTATTTTGTAATTTGAAGGATAAGTATAATTGTCCTTTTAGGTGATTTCTGTTTTTAGGACTATATGGGTACCCATCTCCTTTCAATTAAAACCTGCTAAATTTTGAATGCAAATTATAATCAATTTATTTACTAACATTCGTTAAGAACACGGAATAGAAGTAGGAAAAATAAATTCGTTACCTCTAATAGTTGTAAATAAGGATTAATAACATATAAATTATTGGCGTAGAGTTCGGGAAGATTTTTTATAAATTCAATTAATTAAAACATCCTGCTGGATAAATGACTATTAAATAAAATACAATTTTATATCTCTTCCCAGCAATTGCCCAAATTTAGACACCGGCCAGTATTATTTCCAGCTTAAAACAGGTAATGATAAATAAACCAATAAAAATAGGCTGGTAATAAGCTACAGTCATCCAAACGAAAGCCTAAATTTATGAAGTTTCTTATACCCGGTTGTTCTGCATATTGAGACTATAGTAAGTTAATAGGAAGGTTTATTTGCTCCTAAAATAAACCTACCTTACACCTGAAAGATGTAAAGGAAAATATAGGCCACGGTCTACACTAGGGTTCCGATATGCATTGGAATCCTGACAGAGGGAGGATAAAAGTACAACCTGTCCCCCTTCACCTTCTATACAGTGCGGAGAAAATAAAGGTAAAAATAGGAGTAATAATCAAAAACTCTATTTATTAATCTAGGGGAAATTGCCGAAGTAACAACTAGTAGTTACCTACTAAAACGGACTATGTCTCAACCCTATAAAGGGGGTTCGCGTGAGTCCTCATGAGGATCCCATTGTGTCCCAAAATTAGCTTGTGTCCTGCATATTCGCTCTCATAACTATTTAGTTTCACTACTTATAACTATCATTTCTTAGATCCTTTTAAGAAAATAAAAGTCGTATATAGATTTCACTAACGCTATTTTTCTTCTATAGCCTTATCTTGCGCAAGCACGGAAGGATTCCGATGCATTATTAAGCAAGTGATAATTAAAAATTACACTTTTAAGCGGCCAATCCTTTAAAATACCTTAAATAGGCACCCTTGATATACCTAAAGCTACATAAAAATTTAATATAAAAGGGCCCTTCCAAATTGCAAACAAAAGTTCTTTTATTACTGTTATTCATTGCTATTTTTAGCAAATACTATCTTTTTAGTCTTCTTTTGCTGATAGCCCCAGCGCAAGCTATCGAAAGGTTTTTGTTAGACATATTCCCTTTACTTCCCCCATATTAATATCAATATATTCTATTATTTTACGAATAAAGGATATCTAATCTAAATATTTGTTCTACATTTTCACATAGAGATCGGTTTATTCCTCAATTAATACAATTAAGAGTAAAAATTCTTTACCTTTAGATTTTTTGTGTTCAGCAGTTTGTTAATTTTCCAACCAAATAAAATTCAACTATATCCTGGATTTAAACACCTCTTAAGTTATATTATAAGTAAACATCTACTTTAGGGGTAGTTCTATTCCTAAATCTAGCATAAGATTTAGTACAGTTTGTCGTAAAATAAAAGATGTTCCTTTTAAGATCTATAATTTTGTTTAAATCACAGCGTTATTTTACTAAAAGATTCTTGTTTAAAAATTAAGTATTTTATTCCTAGTCTATAAACGACTATTCATTCAACTCCATTATATCAATGGATAGAACATCAAAAATATTTTTGATGTTTTTTTCTGTACCCATTCCTCAAATACGAACATTTATTTAAATCCTCTTTTATAGGTAATCGTTAATTCAACTATCTTTAATATTATTTCATATAGGGCTTTTGCCATTATTTACCTACGGTTAAGCCCTGCAGGCCCATAGAAAAATAAGCATGAAAAACAAAATTTTTAAAAGTAATGGGTTTATTAGTGAGCTAAAACCCATGAATAGTTAAGTTAGGATATAAACTATTCAAATTTTAACGTTATAATCATCCCTTAATATTGACCATTTGCTTCAAATCATCCTGCAAAAATTAAGGAAATATTTTTACTCTTACAAGTGAGAGCATTCCGCGTAAAGCGCCGAAGTAGGAAGCACGATTTTTATTAATATCTGGTTGACTCCTTATCCTATACCTTCGTTGAGAAGTCGTATATAAAGGCTTTTCTGCTTGAATCCTTTTTGGCTGCTTATTTTTTCTTTTAGAAAATAAAAGCTCTATAGGAACCATTCTACTAATATATGTTATTGCTTTTTGTTTCCAAGAAGCCTTGTTTTGTTTTTGCCATATCGGCGACCTAACCATTTAAAGGCACTAAGGAAACTTTTACCAAATCCACACTTATTAAGGCTGGCATAAGCATAAAGAAATATCATCAAAGTGGCGGAGCGGTTAGAAATACCTATAATACCACTGGTGTATTAGATTGAATTGACCCTGGTCCACCTAAGGTTCTCAATCTTATTAAACCTTTAAACAAATGCTTGTCCTAATAATCCTGAAATTAAAGCAAATATTAAGTAAAAGTTTCCGTAATATCTATAACGCGTTGGGGAATTTAAATCATCTTCCACTAACCAAGATATTTCAGGAACCCTATAATTCAGGGCGATATTGTTCTTCTTTTGTTGTTATTTCTTCTTCGTTTAGTATTTAAAAATTTATAAATATTGAGAGTACATTTAAATGGTGTTATTATTGATTTTCAACTAATAAAGCAAAATAGTCAACCTCGACATGCGGAAGATGTCTGTTGATCCCTGACACAAATTTTTTACATTTTCGTAGACTATTTCGTATTTTTGCTCCTTCACTTTAAAGATAAATTCGGAAATTTAACAACCCCAACTTTGACTACAATTAAATGCCCCAACTAAGTTATAAAAAGGCGCAGGCTTCATTATTTATTAGATAAAATATATCATAAAATGAGAATGCTGATATATAATATTATAATATAATTACTTAAAGAATGTCTAGTATAAACTTTCATCCTACCAATAAAGATTATGGAGGAATAGAACACCTCATATCTAATGTAGTGCCGAATCAAGGTGTAAAATCCATGTTACAACATAACTCCCTTTATATTTTAGAGTAAAATTATTTGGATAAAAAATTAATTAATTAGGTAGTACAGGACAGAAATAAAAACAAGCTTGCCAAGTATTACTATTAGATTAATTAGTTTTTTAAATTAAGTATTATTTCTTTTGATAATAAGCGTCTATTAAGTAATTTCTATTATCTTAAAACAGTAAACTACACTAGAAGTAAGAACAAATATTAGAACTTGGGTATGATTGTCTCAAAGGTTTTATGAAATCGGACTATTCAACATTTGTTTAGCCTTCTAATTGCATTAAGTATTCAAGTAGTTTAGAAACAAATACCTTAGATACATTATTTTTGCTTATAAGAGGTCTTGGAAATTGTAAACCTCTTAGTTATTTACCCTAAATCCTACTTTAGGGACGTACTAAAATAATTAAATAATGAATTAAACCCATAGCCTAATAACACCGTTAATAATATTTATCAGGTATAGATTCTTAGTTACATAAAAAGGTAATAAATATATGGCTGGCACTTATAGCAGCCAGTTGTATGCCATCGGATTAGCCATTATAAATTATTCAGTACTGCCCTAACACATTGGCCCTAAACATCAAACCATACTTAAAAACAAATAAACGTGAATTAGTCAATTAAATCTTTAAAATAAGTATAAGGACGCGAAAGGTAAATTCTAGACTTAGAGTAAACCGCGTTACCCGACTAAAAGAGCATTGACTATGGCCAGCCGAATACGTGGCACAGATTATTAAAATGCATTAGTACTCATGCTGCTATTACAAAAAGGTAAAACAAAGTTGTAGAGCCGGAAGAAGTTCTTGTTTAAGTTGCGTTATTCTACAGAGAAAACCTTTCTCTCGAGATGACAATATACGGGATATAATTTTAATTTTATACTTTATATCTATTCAGAATATATTTAACTATGTCTTAAAGTTTTTAAGCGCGCTGTTAGTGTGAATCAACCGCTTGCACCTGGTTAGCAGCAGCAGCACGTTTCAATTTAGGGGGTAATCGTGTTCAAAGCTATTGTTGGTACAACCACTTATTAGTGTTGAACGTTCTTATTTCTATTTACCATGTCTGCTTGGCATAAGTACCCAATTAAGTTTCCGCTAACAAAAATTTAAATTTAGGCGAGGATACTTATTATAAATGTCTTTGTAATCTTTCTCCCTTCTTTTGCCTCAACACAAATAATATTATTTTTTAAGGAGCCCGTATAACAGTTTAGGATATTCTAATTGTTATAACGAAGTGCCTCATTTTTTTAGATTTTTTAATCTTTTGTGTATTGAGATGTACTCTATAACCCTTATCAAAGGATCTAAACCTTAAAACGAAAAGAAATTTATAACAGTTTTGTAATTATTCAGAACTTTAAACTTACACAAATTGACTGTTAAAGTCATGGGTAGTATATCTATTTCTCTATTAGTATTTAAATACTAATGAAACTGCTTTCAGATAAAATTTATTATGCATCTTGTGTGTTTAATTGGCAAACCAGTCCACAATTTTACTCTTTTAAGTCGAGAACATGACCTCCCGAAGATGTAAAATTCCTATTATTATTATTGAAGGAAATGGTAACATGTGTAAGTCATATGCACTAGTGAAGGAAGTTTAAACCCATATTCTTACTAGTTATCTTTAGATGTATTTTCTCAGTATAGGTTTATATTAACTTTTTTAAAAGATGTCAATAGCTACCCTATTAAATTGATTTATCTCTAGTTTTCGGTTAGAGAATGAATATATTTATTAATTAGTACGGAAATAATAACTTCATTGGTTATTTCCAGTTCATTTATTACTAGTTTACATGTTGGCTTTTAAATTCCTTAATTTAATTTATACTACATTTACAAAAACGAACATGAATATACTCTAAAAGTCAGAAAATATCAATCTAAATGTTAAAAGAATAAAATAGTCAATTTGTTGGTTGGATATATCCTTTAGTTTGTCCCTAGTTATTTGGTATATACCCATTCTACCATCTATTAAGCCTACTAAAAAAGCTATAAAAGACGGCAGGAGGATCTAAAATTTAATTTTTTATCAATGGTTTTACTATTTCTTTTTGAAAAGCCGGTTTTTTATTTAATCGCCTTGTAGCGCATATACTTTGAATTAATAAAATAGTCAAAACAAATACGGCAGATTAACTAAAACTGGGATTTTGTAAGACCAACTACGGTCTTTGTCCATTACAAGGTATAGACAACTCTATTAATGTTAGTTATAACTGTGGCACCTCATCAGGTCATTTTGGGACCGTAAGGTAAAACATACAAACTTAACTTTTTATATAAAGCTGTAATACCTTTCTGGTTAGAAATATTACATTTATCTAATAACTCATAGAATAAAAAGTTCCCGACTGTCATTTAACACTCTTTGCAGTACCCTTACTAGGTGAGCCAACCAATTCGCGATTTCTATTGGGATACCACGCACTTTGTATATAATTAAGTTATATTTTTTTTAGATCGTTTTCACCCCTAGTATTTGCCAAAGAAATTATTAAGATTTCCTTCATCATCCTGTCAGGTCTTCTGCTTTTAAGTATTTCATTTTTCCTAAATTTTAAACATAAAAACTTTATCTCAACAGGATATAACGTATTTAATATTATTTTTATACTAATTCCAACCAACATTAAAAACGTCCCTTTTAATAATTTAGTAGAACTTTTTTTAACGTTCTTTGTTATGTTAGGTTGAACAAAAACCCCTAAAAAGCTTTCTGCTGGTTGTCAACTATCTATTAAATTCACCCATAAACTATTTATTTAATTGTTTTACAAATAATTGATTAGAATCCTTTTGCTTATTGAACTCCCCTGGTCTGTTATAAATTTACATCTTTTCTATTTAGAGGTGAATTGTCTATAGGACTCTATTTGTCTTTATAAGAAAGGGTTTTACCTCTGTTTAAGTAATCTCCATTTGTTTTCTCTCTGTTACTATATTTAGCTATTGCATTTTTATTCTAGTTACTTCATGTATTGTTTATAACAAGCAACTAGACTCCAGCTTCAGGTTTTAAATATATTAGAGAGTCAGGCTAGTAAAGAGACTTTTATAATAAAAGTCCTGCTTAAGTTGTTTAATATTCTTATTATTTTTTCTTTGATTACGCTATTTCAGGAAAGAACTCTCAAAACAATGAATACAATTATTATACCAATATTTATCTAACCTGAATTTTTTCATGGACCCTTTACTACCACTTAAAATTAAGGTTTAAATGATATTGTTAACCTGAATTTATTCGTTCCCATGTAGAGTAGCAGATGCCTATATAATGAACATTCACAGTTTTTTTATTTAAAAAAATAAATACCACAATGTCCTTAGTTTTCTTTAGGCCTATATTTTGACGAAACAGAACTTCACCTAAAATTAACATAATTAAATACGGTTTATATTTTTAGGATTCTTAAAAGTTCTTTATTGGTCTCATTAAGATTCATTATGATAGCAGAATTAAATATTGTTTTATTGTTGGATATTATTTAATTATTTTCTATTAAAATATTATAATAATTTTGGCCATTTTAAACAGTAACCCCAAAGAATACCTGTACCTATCATAAGGAAAAGGATTATAGTCTATGTTCTCAACTTATGTTTTCCTAGGACTCTATATAGATGCGTAATAGAAAGCACTCTACCTATGTGAATAAGTTCAAACATAGAAAAAAATGCTGTAAGTGTATTCCGTGAAAATAACCGAAATAAAGCCAAACGTGTTTGGATACATTCACGCATAAAGTATGCTCAAACTTGATGCACAAGAGCTATACTAGGGTTTAATGGCATAAGCTAACAGTTCCACCTTAATTATTTGTATTACTAGACCTAAAGCCCTAAGTAAATCACCAAAATTTTCATAGATAATTTGATATTTGGGTTGGTTGCGAATCGTATCGATTAAACTTATAAACGCGTTAAACTAATTTAAAGTAAAGGAATGACTTTTAATAATCTTCATTGTTGTACTTTTTTAAATAATAAATTAATGATACTTATAACATAACACAACCCTCACCGTATGACTTTATTTTAGGAATTAGATAGTAGTTCAACTTACGTCTTATATAATTATATATCTCATCGTGCGTGACTTAATTGCCTGACGGGAAGGCCGGCCACAACTGTGCCCTACGGGATGCTTATTTTAATATTTATTTAGGATCGTATTATAATAGCTGTATGAAAGGATATTTCTTTTCTTAAACGCAAAACTAAATTATATCTACTGCATTTCATCATAAGTATGATACTACTATATGAAGATATATACTGCATAATTTGCGAAATTATTTCTTGCACTTAACAGACAGAAAAAAGCCTTATGCAGCCAGCCTCAACTCTGTGCCAGCCTATAAGTACTCTTATAATTTAAAGGGTCAAAAAAATGATAACCAGTGTCGGGATAATAATAGTTTTTGATCTACCCCCGCTAACTACGAAATTATATCCAGGCATTTCACACTTGTATGTTTTCAAGATAATAAATCTATCACCATGACCTTTTTTAGCCCTCAGGCTGAGTTTTCTTGAATCTTATATCCTATCATTATCATTTATCTGGAATCTGAATCACTTTTTGGTTCTTTTGGACCCTTGACCTTTATCTTCTTCAGCTAATAGTACATTTGATTCTTTTTTTCTTTTTTTCTACTACTTTGCCTTTTAGTCTTCTTACATCTTCAATAACCAGTATCGTGTATCATTTTCTGCTTTTTCACGCCCTTTACCTTTCTGTCTTTTACATACTCGTTATCGATTCCTTTAGAATGCAGCAGAACAATCATCATCTAATCTGCTTCTTTAAAGTGATTCATTATTCTCGAATCTTGTAGCGAACCAGAAGTTCTTGCAGTCATTCGGGCTGTTGGACCTTACATGAGATTGAAGCACAGGAGCGGGTCGCTATGTCTAAGATTGAGGTGACTCGGACGGGTCGCCCAAGATTGTCCGAGGTTGAGGAGATATCCAAGGCCTCAGGACCCCCCCTTCACAGAAGAGTATAAATTTGGCGGTCCCGATCTATATACGTACTTCTTAGCTGTTCAGCTATGCTGCCTTCCTGTCACCTACGGCTTTTCTAAAGGGAATGGATATTATATCTTCATATTTCCTCTTTTTAACAGTTTGTCTGATCTACTCCGCACCCGATGTTACAGATAAAACGTTAAGCGTCTTTAATTTAGACATTTTTTCATCTTTCTTCTTCCTTATTCATAAGCCTCCCTTGTTCGCCCTGATCACATATTATGCCTAGAATGGGCGGGTCTTAACGAGTAAAAAGGTGCGGGGTACGAGATAAGTTCTTATAATAGGAACCACCTATTGGGATTTGCCGTTATACAGTAAACAAGTTTTCTTTCGCACATAATTCTGAACTCACTACCCGATTAAGATACTTTTTTTTTGATTGAACCCTTATAGAACCAACACCTTTTTTCCCTCGTCACTAGAATTAAACTATAAAATTATGTCTTAGCTATTGAACGTGATACACAAGAACTATACTAAATTAACTAAAAAAGCAACAATGGTTGGTTAGCGACATTATAGTATAGATACGTGTACAAAACCAAATGTTATAAAGTATATAAAAAGAGTTAATCTGATACGACTTCCATACTTAAATTAAGAAAACTGTTTTGCTTATTGTGTAAACACTACATCCCTACCCATAAGGGACCTACTCATGCTATACTACGTTTTTCTAATACTATTAGTTGTTTAAGCTCCACTATATTCTTAAAGTCTGTATTAACTAATAAATTTTATTATAGAAAAATTCCTAGTAAAGAAAACGTTGGGGTTAAAAAACGCCAAATTATAATTAGTAACCTTTATTAAAGAGCAATTCTGAAATTTTGATAAGTAACTAGGTATAATTAAGATAATACAATAGCTAAAAGCGCAAATAAATACTTGAATATCTAAAGGGGTAATACTTAATAAAGAGGGTAAGCAAACTCTGTGGGCTTATTAATATTCAGTGCAATAAGGGGTGAATGATATACTATTGAGCATCTGTCAATGAAGTCCAGACCCTAAACCAATAATATTAATCTTAGTTATAAACCCAAAATATGATTGGAAAAATAGAGCTTAAGGATAAACTAGAGGTAAACTTAAGAATATGGTGCCCTCATGTAGCACTTTAAATAATAAATTCTACGGGTCTCATTAAGGATCTATGCTAAAAAAGTTAATATATAACCTTTTAAACTGATATTAGTGTAGTAAATAATCGGCACCTATTACACTATAAATTACCAACGTTTCATACTATAAAGAATATTGGAGCATAAAAGCAGATTTCAAATACAAAATCTTTCTATAGAACTCCTGTCAAAAAGGGAAGCAACTAAAGCTTAGGATGGAAATATATAATTGTATAAGTTAAAGGTAAGAAATCCATTAATCCAACCATAGTCCTCGTTAAGTCTTGATTACTCAACTCAGGTGTATTCAGCACCCTGCCGCACAAGAAAACATTCCTTTGTAGAAAGAAGCGTGTTTTTTTTAAATGGAATATAGCATTACTATATAAGAAAAGCGATAACAACCATAGCTATGGCCACTCATATCCTAATTGGAAGACATAGTTCGGAAATAACAATTTATTTTTTATTATATTCTGTTAAAATAATCGCACAAAAGAGGCTATACACAGGGTTAAGTTCATTGGCCATCCTAATTTCAAAACATAAGGTAATCAGTTACCCTATGTATTTCAATTAAGGAGATGAACGAATTAAAAAAGATACCACCCCGGCCGTAGAACCAATTGGTGGCAGCGTGTATAAAGCAGAAACTGGTGTAGTCCTTCATCGCCATTGGGTACAAATAGGGAGACCTACTGTGGGACTTTTAGCCATAGCTCCGATTTAATAACATATACCTATTACTAGTTATAATTTTTCGTTAGTGTAGAGACTATTTGGGAATATTACATATAATCTCAACAAAACCTACCTAACAAGCATCCAAATGTTACAATGCCAATCCTATTTTGTTAAAAAAACAGATTCCTCCAACCTTCTTTAGTTAAAAAAATGCCGCAAAAAGAACTTTGTTTAGCTTGCAATTCAGTCAAATCATAAAACTAACTAAAAGGTATGAAAAAACCCCATCACCTTCTCACCCTAGGACATATCAAGGTAATTATCTCCAGTTACTTCGATAATGAATCATAACAGTAAACGAAGCTTAAAATAGCTAAAAGTTTCTTTGATTTAATGCTTTTTAAATCAAAATCTTAATCCTTTCATATTGAGTGTAACTTGGTGATTTTGACTTATCTACCAATGTTATTTTTATTCTGAAAAACTTTTAACCCCGTATGCTTCATACGCAGATTTTATCTTTTAATTGATTTTATTACCCTTTCACGTAAGGAATGAGCACGGATATCATTAAAATTGTGCGATTTTCATCATCAAGAATAAAATCTAAAAGTTTTTATACCTATTAATAGGGGTTGTTTTTAAAAAGTGGTAAACTATTTTATATTGGCTATTATTCAGCAAAGTCAATCTATTGGTTAATACTATTGGCAGATTTACCACCGTATATGTATATTATTTCCTGATCCTAAATAGTTCAACTATATTCTCCACATAAAATTAAGATCTTCTATATGTGTAAGTTCTATTTCTTCAGCTGTACTCGAATTAACCTAATATTACTGTTGGTTGTGGCAGTACGAAACATCAGAAGTTTCCCTCGCACTAAAAATTTCCTAGAAATTCAATCTGAGGTCTAAAATTACATTATACAGAATTTGATTACAGGTTTTTTCAAAAACAGGAGTATACCCCCTGCTAAACTCTGATTTTAACGGTTTCCAGAAAACCTATATTCACATTGACGGCATTTTTAATATGATACTATTGAACTTTTAAACCGTTTCGACAGTAAAGGATGAGCTTTATTATCTTACAATTTTGACCGGGCTTGTTTAAAAACAATAACAAATCCTAGTCGCTTTTTTTGAGTTAATAACGGATATTTTCTAATAATTATAAAGTTTATTTTAATCGTTCAACTTGATCTATTGAATAGTCAACTAATCCTCTGCCGGTTTCAGACATTATGTTATTAGAACCCGACACCAGCTTAAGTATTGTGGTAATTAGATTAATAATGTAAAGAATCCTTTTGTATGTAGACCTTATAGTAAAATTTCAATTGAATACACGTAACCTAATTTACTATGTTTTAGTTCTTATACTCTATATAATAAATGAACCCTCACCGGCTATTTAAAGCAGATTTCCTGACTCCTACGGCTTTACAACTGTAGAAATTTATCGGAGAGAATACTTTTTTTACATAATCGAACTTGTTTAGTGGCACATTTTGACATAAGGAGTTTTACAACCTTTGTTGCTTATGAATACCCGAGTTTTAAAATACCCAGTGTTCTTGCGAAACCCCTTAGAGTACACCCTTTAAATCGAATAATCTGGCTTAATCCGAATCAACTGCCGTTACTCTATTGCGTCTTTATAAACAGCACTACTGTTTAGGTGGTATCTTTTGTTGACTTAGATCCGGTTGGTCCATATCGTCTTTC
>JACYFI010000995.1:0-12065 GCA_020975735.1 Ophiocordyceps xuefengensis | reverse complement strand
CATTTTAGCTAAATGGTTGTCTCCTATGATAACCTTCTCTTAGGGTTATCTTCTAAAGATCTAAAAGGGATGGAAGGGGCCAAAAAATTATTTAGTACTCTTTTAGCCAATTTAGTATTATTATTTTAGATCTTGCCAGGGATGAACCACATTTCAATAATTAAAATCAATGTATTCCACCATTAATACTAAGTCCCTTCAACTTGCCCACGGATAAGACTGAAGTACACCAAAGCAATTTCAGGTGTCTGCTCGGCCAATTTAGGCTCCACGGGTTCTTAGAGATACCAGGAAAATTTTGAAATCATGTCGTAAAAACCAAAGGACTAACTCATCTAATTAAGGCCAAAATACTAATTATTCTGTAAATAAAATTCTAGTTACAAATAACCACTACCCTTGATGCGGCAAGCTACTCTTTTTCTAGCAAAGGCCACAGACATAGGGAAATATGCAAATAATGCACAACAAGAAAATGTGATGTCTGAATGAAAAGTGCCGTTTATTCTTCAGTATTAATATTTTTCACAATTAATGCTAAAGATTCACAATTGGTTCGGCCTAGCCCCCTTTATTAATTCCTTTTAACAAGAATAATGAAATTCAAGCTCTGAAATTTTATTGAGAAGCGTAGCTTGGCCCTGATTGTTTAGAAAAATAATACTAAATAATCTTCGAGTAATAATATATAATAAGAAGTCTTACATATGAGTCCAAATACCCACTTGTTTCATTTTAAAATCTTTATATTATTTTTATTTAGAATAGATAGTAGAACCGATTTAAAACTCATAGGGAGCTTCGCTTCATTTTTTTGTGCTTAAGTTTCCTGCCTTACAAGGCTTGGCTAGAAAAATATCAAGAACTAAAAATAGTACATCAATACTGTATTCTAAGGAGTGACTGAACATACTCATGGGGGTACCTACCCCAGGGTTGGGTAGCACACCCTTCTTGTCTATACCATTTCAGACTTAGGACTGTAACTTATTATTTTCAAACATTCAAATTTCCGAGTAAGGCATTAGGGAGCTAAAGTGTATCCGAACACTTTATTTTTAGTGTAATGAGCCATTATGGCCCTTTAGACCAATTAAGCTATAACCCTTTTGTGCCTATTATTAGGGTGCTAGGCGACGTTTTTTCCCTTGCATAAGCTAAGCTAGAAACCACGAATTACAAAAAACTATTTTATTATTACTGCATATTAATTTTAAAGTTATCAATTCTTTTAATGTAGCCTGAAAGTTTTAAAATTTATAGGTTAAATATAAAGCTCAATAACTAGTTTATAGGTCCGGGTATGATATACATATCATACTTCTAATAGTTCTTCTTGCAGTGTTGACGAAGTATGCCGCACAAAAAAATACTAAAAAATTAAAAAAGTTTGTTGGTCATAAAGGATATTTCCTTGGCCAGATTTTTCTAGCTAAGCCTTTTTCAAGGCACATAGAAATACTAAGCTGCAAAATTTTGATAATAATATTAATTTCATCTCTTTTGGTGTTTTTCTACGGACTCCCCTGCGTGCATCATGGGGTGCTTTGTAAGGGTGGCTTTAAACAGTATTGTCAAATCGGCGAAGCCACAGCCTGCGAAGCCGAAGCTACCCGGGGCCTATTTTTTGATATGTTTGATAGACAATTTACAGGAAGATTGGAGTAAATAATTAACTCCCGCCCTTTAATTTATCAAATTAGCTTCGCAACAAATTGAAACTATACACGTTAATATCCTCTATGTGGCATGGTAGTGTTGTTTTACCAAAAAAAGCTTTAAATAATAAAATAAAAGGTCAAAAGGTATTCCCTTGTTTTAACTTATCACAAAAACTAATTTTTGGACAATCCGCAGTAAACACTCTAAAATCATTTCAAGAAAAATTCCCTAGAGTTCAAAGTTAAATTACAATTTATTAAGTTTTAGGCCAGGGCCGTCAAATTTGGTTTAACATATTTAAGGATGCATATAGAGCTCCTAAAAATATTGTAGACCCTATGTTCACTTGAGGCCTATTCTTAATTATATGAAATTTAAGGACGGCATCGTACTTTAACACTTGCGATAAAGAAGTCTTAATTATTTGTACGGCAGAATGCTTACCGATTTAGATATTACGCCTATACGCGCTATAGGGTTCCTGTCACCCTTAGTATCACCCGGACATGAGCGGATATGTTACTTCTTATATCAAACCACGTAAATTAGGGACTTAGACAGGATTCGAACACCCGCGGTGGTAGCATTGAAAAGCTTTGTTCGTAACCGCTTACTTCGCAATCTTTTTATTTTAATGAGGGCTAACAGAGGAAGCTAAAGAATTTGCTCTACCCTATTCTTATAGCTGGGCTCTTCACACTACCATACCCTTTAATTTTTTATTTTTGTTATTGTGTATAGACTGATTTTAATATAGAAGCGAGCCTCAATAGGTTGTGTTTTGAACTTTTTAATTTGTATTGCTCAGCTTTTCTTAGTTTAATTGTGTGTTTTCTTAATGTTTATTTTTGATTTAACTTCGAAAAGATCAGCGGTGAACAAAGCGGAAAGGCTACGCTTCTAAGAACGCGGAGGAAAAATATGGAACCTAACGCTATTATTCTTAGGATCAGAGCAATAAAAATCGCGGAAGCCAAAGACTGCTACAACAAATAGGTAGGCAATTTCCTAAAGATGAAACAGTTGAATTAATTTAACTGTCACCCTATCTCTATCGAGATGTCGCCATGCTGACTATAGGGTAAAGCAGTAAAAAATATAAACACTGACATGTTATACCTTTCAAAAAAAACAATAAAACAATGAGCTTTTGGTGGACTTATACCAAAGAAAATATAGCTTAAAGAATAAGCCAAGCTTTTGCAATACAAAATATAATAGATGCTAATTATACTATATTTTAGCCCGGTGTCCAATATTGCCTCTGCTTCCTGGATTTACAAACAACAATTACATACTTTTATGGCTAACCAGGCATAGATTATATTTTATAATAGTGAATTATAAATTAGTAGTTTTATTCTTAAAATCTCAAGATCGTACGGATAACAGCCTTCTAAATTTAGTAATTAGTATAAATTACGTATATTTAAAGAAATATCTTAGGATAATTTCGGTGGCCTATATGCTTCAGCACTTATCTTTAACTAAACTTAGCGGTTTCTGCCCGTCTTATGCTAGTACTTTGTCCTTAGTTAAAAAAAACCATCCTCAAATGTATAAATATAATACAGAAGTAATACCTACAAAAAGGGCATATATTATTTAAGAATTTGGCCTAAAACAACAGGTAACCATAGGTTATGTAACCATATTCTAAACCTGTATAGTAAAACTCTTCTTGTTCCTTTGCGTACAAAAGTTATGTTTCTTATTTTTATTCTAATTCCCTCTAGAGATAGAAAGCCAATCCTGTCTCAACGGACGTGTTTAACCCAGCTCATGTACTTTTAATGTTTCGCAGAACAGTTCGCACTGCCGTACATAGTTCCTGCGTCCATGAGGGATAAGCTTAACCGATATAGGGGTGCCAAACCCGCGCCACTCATTTTGTACAACTCTTTCTAGCCAATTAGCGCTGTTCTATATGTATCATATTATCTATTTTCATAGTCTGTCAAAATGGTCAGACTAGGTAACTCATTTTTTTTATTTCTATATATTTAAGATTTTCTTTCATATTTACTACTATTTAAGCAATACTTTTTTTAAATTCCGGATACTAGATTTTATTGATAAATATAAATCTAGTTAAATTCTTCCTCTATCATGGGCATACTTCTAACGAGTATGCCCCCACACTAATTTTATTATAGCGCGAGGTCCATTCCTTATAATCCCCCTGATTCGGTTTAAATGCTTTTTTTCCTTCAATTAATTCAGCAACAATTATACATACAATCTTCAAAATCCTGTGATTTTTTATACTATTATCTATTGGTGTTGAAAAAACGGGAAGAACTTTTCTCATAATGTCCGGAAAATTTTGTAACAAAAATTCTAACCATGAAAATTCGGATTATTTTTTTCTTAAGGATATTCTCACCATTATAGTAAGAAAACCTTAAACTATCCTTTAGAGGCCATATCTCACTGTGTGGTTAATCGGGAAAAAACAATCTTTCACTTGTATACCTAGTTTAGATTTCCGTTTAATAATATCATTGCTAAATTTTCTAGGCCAAACTGCGCCAAAAGCAATAGAAAAATTAATGCACAAAAAAACACTCGAAGAAGTAAAGCCAGCTAATCACCTTGAACTACTGGGTATTTCTTTATTTAATTATTACGGTCTATCCGTCAGGATGTTAATCAGGGAACCTCCTTTTAGTTCGTCATTAAGACCTTCATTTTTTATTTTGGGCCTTAATACTTCTATAATTATTCTATTCCTCTAACGTTAAAATGTTCTTTATTTTTCAATTTATGATAAAAGCTTTAGCTGCGACAAAAAGTTTAATAGTCTCCTAATTTTTTATGGTGCGTTGCCTCATTAATAGGGTTATTTATCGAAATGATCTATACTACACCTAATGCGTAAAAAAACTGTGATGTTCGCAACTTGGCAATGCCTTTATCAGTTCATTTCCTACGGAACTCCCACTTTGTCATGTTTATTTTTATTTTTTTCCTAATTATAACTTTATCTTTTTTCCAGCGTTTGCACAAGCCAGCGCAAAGCGCGCAAGTCTGATGATTGAAATAAATCCACTAAAAGAGCTTTTTTATTCTTTTTCTTATGACACATAACTCCAAACGCATCACTAAGATACCAGTATATAGTGTTCATAAAGATTCAAGTGTGGAACCTGTAGTTATTTTCTGAAGAATGCCTTGGGTACATCATAAGATTTAACCAACCTGAAAAATCCCCAACCTTTTACAGACCAAAAGCTCAAACTCGTTTTTTGAAGTGTTATATAGTCTGAATAGGATAATTTGAATTTAAGCAATTTCCTCTAAATAAAACTGAAAATTAAACCTTTGGAATGTGAATTCTACATTCTCAATCTCACCTTTCATTTTAATGACAATATAGAGAGCCAGCTGGCTCTAATAACGTTTTAAGGTGAATCTAACCTTTAATTTTCTTAATGTTTATACCTCTCATATTTTTAAACCCGATGAGAATCTATATTGCTATTAAGTGAATTAGCTAGTATTATAACAAACAACCAATATCAATTTTGTTCGTGGCCAGCACTATTGCTGAACCTTGTTCAAAGTGATAAGGAAGGCGCCCAAGAAAAAAAAATATTCGGTAGAGGCCACGCCCACAAATCTTTATACCGTTATCCGTAAGGAATAGGATAATGTGATCAAGAGCAGAGGTATTTATTTTAACATTAGAAAATTAATTTTAAATTTTTATATTTTGGTGGCAGGAAGCATTAAAAATAAATTAATGTTTTGAGTTTGTAGTTTCAGACTTCTTTACTATCCTCTTGCTGGCATTCGCTGACCCCTTATGGCTTTAAGCTAAGTTTTTATAGTTATTTAAAACAGGTAAATAACGCTCTATTTTATTACTAAACATATTTCTCACAATGAAAAAATTTTTTTTCTCTTTTTAATTTTACAAGCTAACAGCATTTAGTAACGAAAATCATGTATTAATATGAAATAGAATTTCAAAATTTAATAATGATACATCATTTTTTTTTTCTTATTATTTTTGATTTTATAGTTTACTTTAAAATTGGGAAAAATCATTTTGGTTTTATTTTAAATTATACTTTATTAGGATGAAATACATTAAGTCTATTTTCATTGACACATTTGCAAATAAGTATTTCAACTATTTAATAAAATCATAGATACTTCATATTTTTCAAATATTGCTTAGGGAATTTTAATACTTTGATTAAAAATTTTAATTATAATTTAGAAAAATTTTATCTAGGTATTGGGACGGATCAGTTAGAAAAAAGTAGACTTCAATTTTTGATATTTCTTGTTTTTTAAGACTAAAATTGATGTAATATTTTTAATAATTTACCTGCTGTTCGCATGGGCCTAGAAGGGCTTTAGTTATTTAATGCAAAGCAACATTCTTCTTATATAAAAATCAAAAACGTTTTTATTTAAATTTTTTGTTACTCTTTTTTATTTATTTTTAAATATATTGTTTTTTTAATATATAGGCTTTTCTCTATTTACAGTATAATAAGTAAATTATTGCGTTTCATTGTTTTGTATGTTAAATTCCGCGTTTACTCACATATATTCTTCTTAAAAATTCGTATTCTTTTAAGTATTATAATTTTTTAGGGAGGCCTCGGAATTTAATGACTTTTGAAATATAAATTAAAATAACTTTTAATGATTATAATTAAATTTTATATTATAACAGGTATATTTCTTTAAAATATATTTATTATAACCAATAATAGAATGTTCTTCCCATTTTTAGGAAAAAAAAAGAAGTAAATATTTTTATTTTCCAGTATTCCCCCGTTTTGTTCCTAAACGCAATTGTTCTTAAGAATTAATTTTCAAGATATTTTCAAGAATTTATGATTGCTTTTATGGTTATGGCAGCTGCTCTTTATTTTTATACAGCAATCCCCTATAAGGATGAAGCTTTAGCGGTGATCTTGAGCCTGGATCCGAAGTTTGGAATGCAAACCCGACAAACATAGCAATAATATTTTTATTTTAACTTTTTTCTTTTAATGTTATTATATAGATTAAAAATGTTGGCGTGGTTAATTAAGGGATTATTCTTTAATTACAGTATTACTCACCTTAATGGTCCGTGGGAACGTTTATTTTTACAATATTTGGTTAAAAATAAACTTCTGCTCAGTTTACTATTTTTAGTAATTACTTTCTTGAAATTTACCCAAATTATGTATAATAATTTTATTATCTTTGCTCAAATAGGCGTAGCCGTTATCGCTTAACACAAAGAACATTAAATTTTTAATAAAGCAAGAGTCTTTACAGGCAATTTTTTCTGTCTTGCATACCTCTTAATTTGCTTGCGAGCATCCTGCTGATGTTAAAATGTGTACCATATCCCCAACACACCCCTAGCTACGTAAGCAAAGGGATCAAAGCCTTTAGCAGAATATGTTAGGCTGGTTTGTTAAGCGCTAGGGGGATTATTATTAAAAATACAGATGGCCTGACCCACTAAAGTGCAAGGACAAAAAAATATAAAGATAAAATATTAAAGGACAAAATCCCTTAGGCGTTAGCTTTTCAATAATCCAAGATCTATCCTTATTGCATCTTTGATGATCCTATGCTCCGCTTACACAACTGTAAGATTATGTAAAGATTAATCCAAAGGTAAAAGGCAAGATTTACGCCCGTGTAGCTTTTAGATATTAAAAACATAACTATTCCTTTTTTCAACGAGCATTGTGGTGGTCACAAGAAGAAATAAAGAAAATAGCTCGAAAATAGAGAAAACTTGATAAACATTTAGACTAAAAGCCGCAAGCCTGAAAAATTTACATAAGTATCTTCAATTTATCTCATACATTCCTACATAGTTAAAATCCTATCTAAATTAAACTTAAGTAAATATTTACGGGGTATAATGGGCTGCAATAATATTGTTACCCTAGGTCAAAAAAAGCATGAACGCCCCACGCCAAACATAAAATAATTTATTCATATTTAAAAACAGTTAGCTCTAAAAAATAGCAAAAACAAAATAATTAAAATTATTAGAACACTACTGTTTTTTACTCGTTTACAGGGTCTGTGGCCCCACACTAAGACTGTCTCCTAGTCCGGATAGATTCCTTAACAAAAGGGTACTTTACTATTAAAAATAGGAAAATGAATGAGGTTGATTTTACTTTATTTATAAAAATTATATTGGGTTCTATATTGAATTCTTTTTTGTTTTTTTTCACAGCATACCTTGCGGCTAAACGTCATCGAAGACTAAAAAAAGCGCTCAGTAAAGCCAGGAATTAATCATAACTTCTTTATTAACCTTAAACCGAATTTCATTCATAACGTGAAAGAAATAATAATAGGATTCTCATTAGTCAATATGTCAATTACCTTAAAATTTAAAATTTTCTTAACATAAACTCTATAATTAGGTGACAGTAAACGCTGCATAGAGTGTCTTCTTCTGGGCTACTAGGAGGTTAAAGCAGTATCTGCACAGCTTATTCCCAATTTCACTGAGTCAATCTAAGAGAACATCTGGTTGTATTGTTCACATTTCCATGCAAGACCGCATTTACGGCCAAGGCATTTTCCGCTGACCTTTAGGACCTGTTCACCGTTAAGGCCGCCGTTACCGGGTTTCCGCGACCTCAAAATAATATATATTTAATCTTCTTGTTTAACCCAAAGAGGCACCCGGAGCAGATTTCTCACTTTTTGGAATGACTTAGTATTTATTTATAGCTTTTCAGCAAACGGTGATGTTTTTTAATTAACATTCGGTACGAACCCTCCATTTTATGCTCGTCTTCCTTTTTCTTGTATTAATCAAAGATTTGAAGCCCTCTTTTTCCTGAAGGTTAACGGTAGTCAATTTGCCGATTTCCTTTCGCGCCCACAAATGTTATACCTTTTGAAGGGATTAGGCTAATGTGGATTGCCCTAACTTTGAATATATAAAAATTAACGGGTTAGAATTCATTCCCCGGATTTAATAGAACGATTTGCTCTTAGAGACCTATCCTTATTAAGAATGAGAAACTTTAGGAATTCAAATGAATTTCGGCTATTTTTACGTGCGGAGCCTCATGTAAGTCATTTTTTCCTTTGCTCCCCTCGTAAGGATAAAGTAATCGAAAAAGGTTTAACAAATATTCTTCTGTTATATCTGCAAGACTTTGTAGTCATTAATAATCTAGAACTTTTCCTGTTGGGAGAGTTGTTTGATAAACTTTTACTCTCTTAAATACATTGTTAAAAGCTTTGTAATAGGCAATATTTCTTTTTGATTCCTGTGTGATTTTTAAACACTAGTTTTACTCTTACCTAATAGTTTATCTTTTCTTTATAGTTAATATTTACAAAAACATTTCCCTTCGGCCTTCTACATCAACTCTACTAACTAGCTAAGGACATTGTTATATACAAAAATCCTCTTATTTTACAGGGCTTCAAGCCCGGTTCCTATTTAGGGAATAAAGTGCAATTGCTTTAGGTGCATAAGACTGCGAATTCCATAGAAGTATAATATTTACAATTTTAGCTATCCTTGCTGTAATAAGATGCTTGGCTTACTATCATTAACTTTTTAACGACCTTTTAAACACTGAAAATCTACACGCTTCTCTGGTTAATTAAGATAAGCTTCAAATGTTAAACAATAATCCTCTAAGATCTTTTAATAAGAAGAGGCTCCATTAAACTACTAGCGCACAATTCACTACGCCATAGCTACTCTGCTTACAGCTACAAAAAATAATCCTTATTCTTGTTCAAAAGAATTTTTATCCTTTCTTATGTAGAGAATTTGAAAAACAGCTCATAGCTTATCCCTTAATTGAAGTATTGACATTTTTTTATTGATAGATATATGGAAAGCAATTCCTTCTCAGTTGTTTTTTTTATACAAAAGAAAAAGATAAATCCCGACATCATAATTTGGACTCCATACGATTTGTATTATGTCAATGTCTGTCTATCCCGTGAATAACTAGTATTAAACCCAGGATTGGACAGGATAATTCTATTGCTTAAAAAGAATTTATCTAATTTTCGTAATTACCATATTCAAATTCCAAAGGTTTCCCCTGGTGGGGCCAGAAGTTTACACCTTACATATTTAATAATATTTGTAAAAAACCATCTACCGCCTTGGCTCTTTTTTACAGCAGTATTTTCACGTACTACTGGAATTCGATCCGCGATAACCCAAACCATATTACCTAGAATACTTCCTAACTTGTTCCATAATCCAAAGTGATTTGCCTGGGATCCGCTCAAAGGATTTTCGGTCAAATAAGTTTGGGTATTAGGAGCTTTCAGGGTGTCCCCGGAGTTGGCTTCCTTATTCACAATGTCGGGGGGCCTTAATCCCAGATTTCAGTGATTGGTTAGTCATTTAACGCTTCGTAGTTTATGACTACGCTTTCTTTTTTCAGATTTGTAGGTACGGTTTTTGTTCATTTGATCTTTAGATAACTAAAATATTTTTGTTTATTAGATACCAAATATATTTACTATTTTCCAAGCACATTTTATATAAAAAGATCTTTTCCTTAGTAAAAAAGATTTTCCATCGTTTAAGACTTTAGATTAATAAAACTTAGAGGCCTACTTATGTAATTACCATAAGCTAAAGCCGGGGAACAATTTTCTTTTAGTTACTATGTCACATTCTCTACTTGAGTTAAATTTATTTCAAAATTCTATTTAAAAAAAAAAACTCCATTATGTTACTCAACGTTCTGCTACCCCAAACGCCTTAATTACTACCCACTTAAGTTATTCAAATACATTTTAAAAAACCTAGGCATATTGTATTGTAAATACATTTAGCGATATTTAAAACGCTGAGCACTTAACAAAATACATTTTTTAGGGCTGCAGGCGCAGCATGCAACCAATGGCGTATGAATATTGTTAATAGGAACAATTCTATTTAATATTAATTACTAGGGAACTGTTGAGTCACAATTACTATTATAACTTGTGTGGAGTTATTAATAATAATATAAGAATATAATATATTATAAATGTAAATACTATAACTGTTTAGCACCATACTAATTATAACTTTTATATTAATTACTATAATTGGTTTAGCATTCAAAACTAGTATTAAAGGTTATAAATAGAACTTTTTCATATACTATGTGTTTTAATAGAATAATTACACAAGATCTTTATTTTAAGCATATATGACAGGTGAGTTCATAGTGTCTTCAACAAATTCCGCCCTCTGATTAGCGTACATTGTGTCTATGATTAAACGTAATTCTTATGAAACGTTCAATTGTATCAAGGTTTCGGGTATATTGTTTAAGAATCCGTTAAATTTTCGAATGCTTCTATAGCTTAAGAGCCTCTGTTTACAGAGGCATAAAAATATGGCTGCTTCTTAAGTCCTTTCTCCTTGTCGGACTTTATAAAAACCTTTCCTTAATCTCACTTACTAATAATTAGGAACCTTAACTCTTGGTTCTGGGCATTTTATCCCCCTTTTGACATACACGGAACTGGCTTATAAACGAAATTTTATTGCCCTAAATAGTTCATATAATATTGTTGAAACTAGCCAAAATTAGGACAAACGGAGTGCTTTACGGTAACTTCTAAAGCTCCCCCCCCGAATTTAACTAAAAAAATTATTGAATTTAAATATCTATAATGTTAATCTAAACTCTGAAAAAGTACGATAGATTTTCTTACCGCTAACTTCCTCTATTTCTTGCCAAGCCTTGTTTTTTTATAAACCTTAAAATTATTCGCACTTTGTTAAAGTAAAAAATCTAATGTTTCGTTAGTCTCAAATTTAGAAAAAGTTAACTGATTTTTACTTCCGCCTGCAGTTTATAGCTGTATATTTTGCTAAAAGGCTCTCGGGACTAAAAGGCTTGTCTTTTTCTTGTTTAGGTGGGTAGCTAACGATAATTATCTTCAACCTTGCCTGACTAAACCTTCTTTACCTAATATGTACTGAATGAATGAAAATCTTCTTTTAATGGCTCCTTCCGAAATAGAATTTAACTTTAAACTTTATAACTAGTTTTCATCACTATGGTTTAGTCGCGAGGCTCCCTATAATAAAAGAAATAAGGCGTTATTTTTAAATAATTATTTATTAAGTTTAACATACCAAATAATGTGTACTTCTGTTAAAATAGGTTCTTCTGGCTTCAATACTGCTAATTATTTTGTAAGTAAAAATTAGCTATGCCATTGTTATAATTAAAGCAAGCATTGAATAGAGTCTAAGGAATTTTCTTTTTAGAGCGAAGCGCCCACTTTGCCCTTATAATAAACAACCTACTCTTGTTCTAAAATTTACACTACTAGCCTACATAATATGTACCATAGACGTATTTTTCATTTATAATACCTGAATTTATCTTTGTTTCTATAATATGAATTTTTTTTCTTGCTCGGCT
>JACYFI010001016.1:0-12331 GCA_020975735.1 Ophiocordyceps xuefengensis | reverse complement strand
CGGTAATACGTAAGGACACAGTATTATTCATCTTAATTGGTTTAAGGTACCTAGACGGGGTCAATTATAGTTATATAATGTTTAGTTATTTTGGACTAGAGTTCTTATATGAGGAGGGGAGTCTTTTTAGAGGAAGATGAATTACTTTAATACCCAAAGGGTTACTCAGTTAAAAGGCATAGGCACCCTTTAGGATAAAAAGAACTTGACGTTGAGCGGAACGAAAGGCACAGAGAAAAACAGGAATTAAGATACCCCAAGGTAAAGACTTTGCATAAATGATGAATGGATAGAATTAGATGGAACAAATTTAATTAAATTTAGTTCGTCAGTAACAATTATTTAAAAATCTTTTGGTCTATAAAATGATAAGTGTAAGCGTCCACCTTCGAAGAGGGGAATGTGCAACCAGGGAACTGAAATCAACTAGTCCGTTCTGACAAACAGTAGTGAATGGTTAGCTTGTTTAATATCGATAATCCTCGAAAAACCTTACCAACAATTTTGTATAATAACTATTCTACAGGAGTCTTGCACGGCTGTTTTTCAGTTAATGTTGTAAAAACTATCGGTTTGCCCATTGTAATTCAACACCGAAATCACCTGCTTATTTTTTGGCGATGCGTGGGCTATATAAAAAAATTTTATAAGAGTAAAGTTCGCTACTACCGATAGGCCATTAGAGTCCTGTGATATAATGGTAGAAAAAGGGGCAAGAGGTACGAAGTCATCATGGCATTTCATATTTGGTGGGCTATAGACGTGCCTACATATCCTTGCTTCTTGAGCTGGGTCTCAAAGTCACGCGGGATAAAACTTTAATTCCCGGGGGCACTGTTAAAGCTTCTGTACCCCAGAACCGTATTACGAAAGCGTTATGTTGAGTTTTGCTGAAGTAATTACCCAGGTTATGGTAATTAAGTCAGAAGATGATTCGAAAGGAGAAATAGGCTTATCGCGGTCTAAGGTCAATTACAGGTTAAATGCCCGCAAACGCCGAATAACAAACTTTAATTGTAAAAGGAAGCCAACGAGTTAGAACGGGTGTTATACTATAATTTTAGAGTATTAAGGTGTAACTCTAATGGGTTCGAAAAGGAAAATATCACAATCAAAGCCCTTTATCTAAAAAATATCCTGTTAAAGTTTTAAATCAGACAGTTATTATTCAACCCCTATTGGCGCGGTGGATCTAGTGTTAGAAAATACTTAACCTAAACCATCCCCGGTTTTATACCAGGGTTTTGATGGAGGAGGACTATTTTTCCTTTGATTTGAGAAAAAAAATCAGATCAGGTTCATACATTATTCTGAAGCTAGATTAGTATTAGTTTTTACACAAGAAGATTGAATACATTAAGGTGTATTCAAACATATTTTAAAGGGAAGGGGGTACATATAGTAAGATGGTGAAAAGAAGCCTCAATAAGTTAAACATCTAATTAGACACATATGATTAGTACCTATTCACATTTTCGAAACTCTCCTTTAATTAGTAAAAAATTATGCGGACTACATTTAATTTAGGGAAAAAAGGCCCGTTGTTTTTAAATCATATATAAAGAACAATTTAGACAAATTAGAAGGGATTGCATTGAAATATTGTATCAATTTAAAGCTTCTATGAATGAAAGGTTTTATCTGGATGATAATTAAGAGAGTCACCCGAATATAAGTTTCGAATTCTCAGATACGCCTTTAGTGTCAGACTATCATCATACAGGACTCACAATAGAATTGCTGGGGTTTACCTCGGGGTGAAAGGTTGTTTTACTAGGTTAAAACAGCAAATCTTCCCTGCGTACCCAATCAGGATTTGACTACAATTAAAATCCAATTAACTCAAATAATGAGGGATGGAAGCCTGAATTGTGAGGTTATACTTTGCCCATTTCTCGGGTGTGGGTTATGGTGAAGGATGGTATAAAATTGTTAATTCTTGTAAGAATATTCTCTAATATTAGTGATATAATATACCATTTTTAATAATCAATATATGATAGTAGGGTGTAAATTAACAAGATTTTACCTGTGTAGATTGATGGTAAAGGCAGCTGAAATAGTAATGTTAAGGTCATTTATCCTCCATCAGGTTAGAAGAACTTAAATGATAAAAGCTTGGAATGAAATGTTAAATAGACGGTATTATAAGGGTGTCTGAATAAAGTAATTAAAATATATATATTGATAATTTGATAGCATGAGAAACAAGAGAATGCAAAAATGTGAATTTAAAGCTAATTCGAAAAAAAAGGATAAAAATTTTAAAGGTTGTTGTCTTGAAATTTCGACGTAACATGAAATAAGTAATACTAGTAGACCGTTGAAATCCACCATGTCAAAACGGTGGTAATGCCTCTGGATTGGTACTAACCCTCTCACATGCTGAAAGAGTCTTATGCAAATAGTTTGCTTTCTTTGTATAGTAAAAAAAACTGGTAGGTTTGTGTGTAGATATTGGATTATGAGACAGGCACCAAAAGCTGCTATTATTGGAATCTTCGTATGCGGCGGGTTCTACATTAGTTGTTATAGTCGCAATACGGTCGGTGTAGATGGAAGTTCGACGGATTAATTTAACAAAACTATGGAGTTAATATTTTCTCTTATAAAGGAAGGGGTTCCTTATATCTTGGTAAGAAAAGGGTTTGAGCTGTAAAACTTCGATAGCTATGGACTTTTAAGAGTCGAATCTCTGCTCCTAACTTGTGCATAATGATTACTTGGTATTAGTAATTAATTGGGAAACGGGTTATCCCTGTACGATAATAGTAATCGGCTTCCACTCCGAATCTAAATTCGAATAATACTTACTAATATGGAGGGATGAGATTTTTTGGGTCAGTAATTTTAAAAGTGTCATATACAGTTTTCTAAAGGGTTCCTTTTATGATCTGCCATTCTGTATTCTTGTTTTTATAGAACTAGAATTATGCCTATGTAGGGTCAACGTCTAAATAACCTCAAGGCACTCAGGCCTCGATGCAAGCACGGCTTATTTCAAATATATCATATTAAAAAATAGCCCTGCTTAGGACTGGACGCACAGGCTGCTACTTTTATTAGCTTTTGAGACAGCGTAATAGGATAAGGATATGGCTTTCCATTTCCAAAGATCTGAAAAGCCGGCTGTTTCGGGGGGGGGGGAAGAACGGGTAAAAGAAACAAACACAACAATAAATAGAATGAACTCTTGAATAGGTTTTGATTTGTTCATAGCTAAGAGGTGTAATAACATATGAGCCTTATGGATTAGCAAGCGATCCAGATAAATTACTTTAGCGTGACGGCAATCCATATCCTTTGTTCAATATAAGCAACAGGCAGTCAATTAGCTTATAGAAGAAAATAGAGTGTACTGCATTGCGTTTTGCGCTTCGCAGAAGGACTAATTTTTACCAAGGAAGAGTTCCTATAGGTAAGGTATAACCAATTGGCTAAATTGGTATTCTTGTTTTAGGATTTAAGATTTCGAGCTCACCTTTTTTCGTCTTCAAGTCAGGAATGATAATTATAAAATACAGTTTCCAGAATTAAGGATAGCTTTTTTGCTAAGCTTACCTCGTAGTTTAGTATATTTTTCTTATACGCTTTTGAGGCCAAGCCAGTGGATATGTGAGTCCCTTCTAAAAACAATGATAAAATATTAGCAGCTGTAGAGGGAAGTGCAGTCCGAATGGTATGTATGTTTAACCAAACCAACGGGCCCAAAAAAGCAACAAATAGCTATCTTTAACACTCAGGGTTAAACACACAAGTAACCAAACTGTATAGTTTTATTTTGTTGCTGTATTTTTTCTTTGTTTAGCAAAGCTAAAGCAAGCCTTGCTCTAAAAAAATATAAATAAGTCAGCTACTTAGACTTGTATAACACTACGCTTTGTATTCTTTGTAACCCCTTATTACTTAATGAAGTTAAGGGAGCTTTCGCCATATGAGTAAATAGCGAAGCTTATTATTTATTTTTATGCGAGGCAAAAGCTGGATTAATCTATCATTGCTTTGCTAGTCCCTGGGAAGACCTCTATATTATACTTAAAATAAAAATAAGGTAGCTTAAGGCATACAAGCCTTGCTTCGCTTTATAACCTCTTGTATGGACTAGACGCGTGCCATATCCTTCTCAGTGTGGGTGTGCTTACAGCAACGTAGCTTGCATATAAAGTGAAAAAGTAATTTTTTATACTAACCCGTTGCAAGGCCATAGAAAAATAAACATAAAAAGCACAAACCCCACTGCTTCCTGTAATTTTTTTCCTTATGCAAGCATAAAAGGTAAAAGTTTAAGATAATAGAATTGAAGAAATACAAGATTCATATCGGGCTTAAAACCGGTAAAAGCGCGTACTGTTCCTGACGTTTATAGATGTTCACTCATCTTTAGAAGGGCTTGTTAAACCAAGAAGAACTTCCTAAGTACTTTCAAAACTGTTGTACTTTTTATTATTTATAAGTGACATATTTGCTCCCGAAGTAATTTATTTGCAAGTCACTCTTTTCATTTAGTTTACGCCATTCCCTTGGGCAATTCTTATTACGTAGCATATCTTTATTGCTTTAACAATAAATGCTCATTACTTGCATCTTTTTTAATTAGGAATATTGATGTATTTGGTTCTATTATAGGCTTAGTTACAGTAAATGCATCGCTTAATTGCACATTATGATTAGGAGAATATTACTCGAAGGGTGATAAAATATCTTTCGTGCCCTTGTTTAAATTAACCAATGCTGAATACCCTTTAAGGGGCCGATCGCAAGGAAACTGAGAACGGATAAATATTTCTCAGGGTTTTCAGAGATATGGGATGAAAGATCTAATACGATTAAATCCAAACTATAATTAAAATTATAGTCAAAAATAAAGTAATTATTTACTATTCGTAACATTACTTAGGTAACACAAATAATGAAACAATTATAGGCAAGTTATATTCATTTAATTTTAATACTAAGAGTACTCTTCAAATTATAGATCTTTTAAATATTCACTAAGAAAATATAACTTTGACCGCTAATATCCCCAATTAGGGTTTTCTGCCGGCTTAATAGAAGGTGATTGATAAATTATACTAAATGATCACTAAAAAGTTTTTTTGTGACCCTAAGCGGAGACTATGCCTTCTAATGATAAACCCCATGTATCTGAATAAATTCCAACAAGTTCTTAAATTTCGAGGGATATTATATAATGAAGAAAAAAAAGATGGGTCTTGTAGAATAATACGTATATAATTTATGGCAGAAGGAGTAATAAATATTCATTAGATCCTATCAGTCCAATTTTGTACCCCGAAGATTATAGCAGTTACATAAAAGCTTTAGATTAATCTATAAGAGAAGGCGAGCTAAATGCCTTTCTGTTATAAGCTTACGGCCTTCCAATTAGATAAAATAGATTAGACTCTATGCAGTACTAGCGGGATTTCTTGTCACTGACGGACATTTTGTTCTGTATCAAATTCCTTTGCGGAAGAGGTATTCTCGAGCAAGAATACATGTGTATTTTACTATTAATAAATTATCCTACGCTAGCATAGCTTAGGTGCTTTATGTTAAACTAACAACCAACACGCGACAAATTAATTAGATAAATTAAAGAGTATAATGTTCTGACACCAATTGCAGAATTTTTTCCAAAAGTTAATTTGAATTTATTAAGGTGAATTATCCTAATTTTTCATAAGAGCCCCAGCCAAAAAGGTTGTTTCTATGCCCCATCTGACAGAATTCACCTACCTTATATCTACATATGTTAACTAAATTTCCTTCTAATGACCTAGGTAAACATCTTTAGATTATTTTCTGTTTTAATAAAGGATTAAAAAATATTTAGGTAAACGTTAACTCAATAGAGATACTTGAAGTAGGTTCCTATCAAAATATTCTATCAAAAGGGTCGTAACAAGTTAATTAACTTGAGACCACCCTTCAAAAAATTAATATATTTAGGTATTAAAACAATTAAATATTATTTTCTTGTATTTTTCGTCCAATTAAAATCAGAATGCGCTTCCGGCCTTTGCAGCAGCAAATATTTTTTTTGTTAAGGATTCGTACCGTACTAGTACTTAAAAACCACTAGTTATTTCTAAGGATTCGTGGTTTTTATCTTTATGACGTATTAGGTAACCACATCTCGCTGTACAAAAAGGATTTAATTTAGGTGTGATATTATTTATAGGTTAAATCTGTGCTTATTTTTCCTTGCTAACTTTTTGACTTTTTCATAGAAAGCACTGTGGATTAGGTAGCCAAACTACCCGGTGAAACCCTAAAGGCTTAATAACAAGCTATTTATAGAAAGTTTTTGTAGTGGCTCATTAATGTTGAAGACCGTTCGTAATCATAACTAAAAGAATTCTTGGGTTAGTCTCATAGAATGGGCTATCCGCTAGACTCTAAATCCAATATCATATATCTGTAAAAGAGCTACGAGACGACGGGTCCCTCAATATTTATCTAAAAGTTATTTGTAAGGTTTGGCCTAAGAGAAGGGAAACTTGGTTTTTAAAAATTCATAAAGAGATATTTAATGACATTAGTTACCGAGGCTCGCACGAAGAAAATGTTAGAATAAAAAAATATTCGTATGTTATAAGAATAACTCAAAACAATTCTATCTTAGCTAAACTACATTCACATTTAAAATACAACTTCAGAATTAAATCCTTATACATTACTGGGTTTACGTGGAGGGTGAAGGAGCTTTTTTAGGTCTTTACTCAGATTTCTAAATCTAGGTTGGGTTTATCAGAGTAAAAGCTTATATTTTCAGGATATAGGTCTTCATAGATAAGGATATAGCCTTAAGTTAGACAAAAGTCAATGTTTTGGTGTAGGGAAAATAACAATTAGGGGCGGAAACTGTTCCCATTTAGGAGTATACTGGTTTAGAAGATGTTAAATTTAATAATTAATCATTTTGAGAACTTATCCCTTTTGAAAACAATCGTAAAGCAATTCGCGACTATTTTTTACATTTAAAAAGGTTTTTCAAATTTGACTGAAACAAAGGGTCAACTCTACCATTAGTAAGGTTAAAAAAATATATTAATTATTAAAGCTACATTAAATAGTGGACAATTATCTGAATTACGTTAAGCTTAGATTTTCCTAGACCAGCTAAAAACCAGTATGCTCCGCCCAAAAAGTCAAAATTTCTGATTGTAAACTGATTTGCTGGTTTATCGACGCGGAAGGTGGTTTTTTTACATAGCAGTTAAAGACAAATCAACCCGGATCAAAATTTAGGAGACAAACCATGTATGAATTAAGATTTGATTTTTTAACTAACAACACATGTAAAAATAAAAAGGAACATTTTAGAAAGTTAATTATCTACATTAGTTGTTGTTAGATATATATCCTAAATTAGATGTGGGGAAGTTTATAAAGTTGAAAAATTTACAGATGTTCGTAGTAAAATTATACCTATTTTGAAAAATTTAAAATTACAATGGTTATAAAATTTAAAGAAAATTCAACGAAGATTTAAACAAGCGGCTTTCTCTTATGGAAAAAAAAACTCCATGTAAACTAGGAAGGGTAGTTGAATTAAAAAAAAATAAAAGGTAGAATGAAATAGAAAATAAATAAGTATTAAATAATAGATTTCTAAAATTAAAACTAATAAAAGGTGGGCTTAAACCAAACAGTAGAATTAGTGAGCTAATGACCTCCTATGGGTTATCATAGGAAACATATTAATCTCTTTCGAATACCTTTATTAAATACGTAAATATTTTATCTAGTGGAGGGCAACAATTTAAACTTTTCGCCTCCCCCACTCTTAATTTAAAAGGGGATATGAAAGGGAGCTTTTAGATGAGTACATTGTTGACAGTAGTAATTAGCCTAGTAATGTCACTTGCTTTTCTAATAATGAATTTACGTTTTTGTTGTTAAAGTGTTGTAAAGATATATGTTTATATACTATTAAGTAGTTATTACATTTTTGAGTATTTGAAATTACTTCCATAAAAATGCCTTGTAACCTGAAAGTTCCCCCAATAAGCAATTACCCAATATTTTGGCTCGGCCTAAAGTTGGTTAAAAAAACTTTTATAGTACCGAATATTCAAAAGATTCAATCGTACCTCCTTATTGAAGTAAAGATTTTTACAGATGGTGAGGGGATGTTTTAGTCCGTTAAAGTCTACCACAAGTAGTACTAACACGTCAGGGCTATAATGGAACACCTGAATTAATAAGGTTACATAATAGAGATATCTATTACTAAGAAAAAATTCCTACTTTTTTGGAGGATAGGGATAGCAAATTAATGAGTATGTAGTAAACATAAGGCAAGACTTATAGGTGTCCAATCACCGCCAAGATTTGGGCTAAAAAAAAGTATACCTCATTTTGATAAAAATACCCTTTTTATTTGATCAAAAAAGAGCAGATTATCTCTTATTTAGAACTAAAAGCCTGTAATTTACTTTTAACAGGTAAAGCACCTTGTATTGAAGGTATGTAAGGCTATACGAATATGAGAGGACCTATGACAGAATGCTGCTGATAAATAAATTCATCTTCCCTAATTTTTAAAAATCGTGAGTACCACGCTTAAGTGATTGATAACACCATGATATTAAGGACTAAAAAACTCGATTTGCTCGGATTTGAGATGGAGAAGGGGTTATTTTTATGTAAGATCATTAATTAATAAAAAACTATACCAACTAGTATATAAGGTTCATTGTTTTTCTCTATGTTCCTCAACTTTCGAGAGATGGATGTTTTATAACAAAAATTATGGGCTTATTAGTGGGATGTAGAAAGATGAAAAAGCTTATTAAATAGACCAAGATGGAAGTAAATATCCGTGTATATATAAATTTATGATTACTTATAAAAAAATATTTCCATTTCTTTTCAAATAAATCTCCTTACAGGTAGTAAAAGTTTAGAGATTTTAGATTTTATTAAAGTATCAGGAGATTATAGTGTTAAAGATCCATTTTAACAACCGAAGGATTGAAAAAGTATTTTCTCTTAAGTCCAGGTATGATAGAGTAGAGAGATTTATTAGCTATTAGTAACTTACTTTCTCTATAATACAATAAACAAAAAAAAGTCAAAAATGAAGGCTTTTAACTTTAAAAGCTAATAATATTAAAATAATTAGATATTAGTTTAATTTTAGGTCTATTTTTAACGTTATAGATTACATGAACTGCTTTAAATTTTTATTAGATATGCTAACAATTATATATTAATTTCATGGTTTGTTACACCCACAGCAGGTCTTATTAATTAATTTAAAACCGCTTTGGTTAGCCAATCTTTTTATAAGTTAACGTATGATTTAGTAAATAAGAAAGGTTTCAAACAGACTCACATAATAGATAAAAAGGTTTGTTGATGGACGCAATTATGCATAATAAGGGTCTTTTATTATTTAATATATTTAAAAACTTTGTGTGTAAATAGCCAAAATTAATTGCCACATCAGAAATATCTGACAAACATGAGAATTATTGAAAATGGTTATAAAACATAGCATGAACCACTGTTTTGTTCAAGCAATAGAATATAGTGTTCAATCATCAAACCTATAATTGATGGTGTAAGTTGGTCTGTTTTCTTCTTTGAACAGGGTTCCATGGGTTCCCACGTTTATCATAGGTACAATCTTATACTGTGGCCTATGAAGATATTAGCCTTATCATTAAAGATCACCCATCAATTTGCTAGGTTAATAAACGAGTATCTTTTACTGACACCTTTGTTGATCTTCTAGTGACTGTTTTTATTTGTCTCTATATATTACCTGAGCTCCCTAACATAAAAATAACGATTACAATAAACATGCACGAAAAAGATACTGGAATAGAAAGGGAAATGATAAAATACAAATAAATAATGATGATATTTTTTAAGTACTACTGCATCATTTACGTTAGAACGCCAGATGGACAAGATTCTCACTACTTTCGTATTAATCAGGGAGGACTCCGTGCCACAAAGGAGAAATTAATGCGGAACCGCATTTATACTATGCCTGAAGGAGGAAAACACCCAAATGAATCACATTCCATAACTAGCGCCAGAGAAGGAATAGCCTTAAATTGAAAGCGACACCTGATAACTACCATGGAGAAAACCTAGTAGGAATCAGGGATCTTCGTGCTTATTCGTTCCAGCAGTGATCGCTTAGTTCTGATCTACAAGTCCCGCAGAAGAATTTTCAGCAAGCTGAGAATCTATAGAGGTGCGGTTGACTGGTCGTCGATGTTATCAACCTAAGTGAGTAGAATCTACCAGCAGCAGACGGATACCATTTATCTGGTGTTTCAAACTCCCAATGTGAATATTATGACACAAGAAGGGTGAGGTCAGAACTTTTAGGGGGAATGAATCTTCAAAATAAATCGAGATAGTGCATTCACCCATCTCCTTCCAAGAACAAACCTTGTCAGAATCATCCTCAATTTGTCTAATAAATCCCTATCTGTACCACACCAATCCGAAGACTGAAGCTTGAATTCAAAATTCAATAGTAGTCAATCTGAAATCCTCAGAATTAGAATTCAAGATGAGTGCTTGCGCCTCAACAAGTTTAAATCATGCCCCGTGGAGATAAAGGAAGTAAAAAGAGATAGAACGATTCTGATTCTGATGTTTATTATGACAATTAAACCGTCGAAAATAGAGATAAACAATTTAGGAAATGTGATAAAAACCAGCTGATAATAAGATTAATTCGAAACCAGCAATTATGCTGGGGATTAAGATGGAGGCTTTTTGCATTGAGGCGACTCAATATATTTGATATCCATAATCGATTTCATTTAAAATTATTTCTCTTAAACGGAGCTTGCTAATACATAGGGCTTCCATTTTGTTATTGCTTAGCATAACAAATTCCAAAAAAACCACTCAATTTATTAATTAACAGATAGACTTCTTAAGTTTAAATATTGAAGATATCTAAAATATTATTTTAGAGGTCAATTAATTTAGTGTTTGTTTGGTTGTTAGGGTGAGAACATTCAACATGGTATCCATAAACCTCCTTTAATCACACTTGCTCGCAAGCTAAAAGCCTAAGGGACTAGGTAAAAGATAGGCTGTCTTTAAGGTGTAGGCTACGCAAGCTATAATTAGGCAACCTAAAAATATCCTTTATATGTAGCCTGATACGTGGAGCCTTCTAGGAGTGGCTCTTAGCTTCTGACAAACTACCCCTTTATCTAAACCTTCGTTCAGGATTGAGAAAGCACAAAAAAATCTAAATTCTAATTAAATAATAATAAAACTTAGCTTGTTATCTTAATACAGACCACCTCTGCTTACCTTATAACTATAAACATTTTGTTTATCGTTGTATAATATTCATTGATGATTCACAATTATAAGCTCCTGATTCCCATTAGCTTGCTCCGTAAGTTAGGAAAGAAGGCTTCTCCGTCTGCAATAAAATACGAAAGGCAATTACAAATAAATATATTTTAAACGGCTATAAGCTAATGATAGACCTACAGATTCCAATCTGGAATGTCAGTTTTCAAGTCTGACTAGCCGCGTTTATGATAATAAAGCCCTCCCTGGCGAAGGGACCTCTGAGGGAGGATTTATTGAAATTTAATGACCTTTAGGTGTAGAATGTTCCTTTACATACTTTTTTACACTTTGAGTAGGCCGAAAGGCTTACCCTTTATTTTTCATTTTAATTTCTTATATGCAAGCGACGCCTAGCTAGAAAAAAATTATACAAAACAAGTACCCAAACTGCCCAAAGGATCGTTATCATTAGCAAAGGATGTGAGACTTCTTTTTCCCTATCAGGGTTGGGCCAGGGTGTTTTGTCATTGATTATTTTCCTTCTCGAGAGTGGTGCATGTATGTTTCACTAAAACCAAAACCAGCAGGGAAACCAGAAGTGTCGAACCCCTTAATTCCCTGACCCGGTCTCCCTATAGTATTAATGAATAAGGTTAGTAGGCGTGGATATCCGATAACCCTTTGGTAAGGTACTTGATTAGTTACTCCTCTGCCCTGTGCGCAAGCTAGGAAACAAGTAAGGAATGCGAAACGCAAGGGATAGAGATGCCTTACTATGTAGAGATACTTGCAACACAGAAAATAATATAAAGTAGCCCATTATAAGTATATTTAGTCCTATTTTTAGTTAAAAAAAAAATAAAGCCAGTAGTCAAATTGGGTTTTGGATCTTTCGACCTATACGATGTATTTTTCTAAAATTTGTTATACAGAAGAAGTATCTAGAGGTCTTTAAGTGTTAATTAGCATTTCATTTTTCGGTATATAGCTGTTAGATAATTATGAATAAAGATCCTAGCATCTTTAAGTTCTTTATAGG
>JACYFI010001015.1:0-11886 GCA_020975735.1 Ophiocordyceps xuefengensis | reverse complement strand
CCGAACCACTAAATTCTAAAACGATACCCCAATTTTAAGCAATGGCGGTTTACCTTACCCTATAAGGCACTTTCCTTGTTAAATTAAGCCTTGCTGCGAAGCCGCCAAACCCAAGCCCGTACCAACTCTAATTCTTATAAGCTTATTGAGCTGCTATTTTGTTTAGAACCAAAGGGTTATGGATAGTGCCGGTTCCACACTAAAAAAAAAATTTATATCTGAGTGCCTAATCTATCAGGCTTATCATTTATTACCCTAGCTATAACTAACTTCAAAACCCCTCATTCAAAAGTTCATTTTATGTTATTGATTTTGTGATCTTGGTCTTGTTTTCCCTTATCCCCCCCCCCCAACAAGCCAGCTTGCAGACGTTGAATGGAAAGCGAATCCCTTAGTCCTTATTACCTGTTTCCTCAAAAGGCTATAAAAATAGCAGGCTTTTGCGGCCCAGCTTACCTAAAGAGGCTATTTTTGTATATATTTGAAAATATGCTGTAGCTCGCATCGAGCCTGAGTTCTTCGAATTTTCAAGAACGTCTGACCCTCCATAAAAGCGTATAATTAGTAGTTAAATCAAAAAGAATTCAGAAATGAGGAGTAATAAGCGGAACCTATAAGAAAAGCCATGATTGATTTTTAAGATTATCATGACCCCAAAACTCATCCCTCTCATATTCTTGATTAGTTATTCGAATATAGACGGAATCGAACAGCGATGTCTTATTGACCGTTTGAACCAGGATAACCCCATACAGTTTTAAGTTACCTATTCTAGAATTATTTATGCCCAAGTGTAGGAGACAAGAGATTCGAACTTCTTAAAGTCATTAAGCTACGGTTCAGCTCAAACCCTTCTTACCGATAAAGGAACCCTCCTTATAAGACAAAATATTTAATCATAGTTTATTGTAAATTCAATCCCGTGAACTTCCACTACCAGAACCGTATTTTCGACGTTAGACACTAAATTTAGACACCGCGCAATACAAAGATTCCCAATAATAGGCAGCTTTCGTGCTGTTCATAAGATATCAATATCTGACACCAAAACCTACTATGGTTTTTTTTACTTGAATTACTGAACGGAAAAACAATGTAATGCCATAAAGCTCTTTTCCAGCAATGTGAACGAGTGTTTGTAACCAACCGAAACGGGTAATTCAACCCGGTGAACATTGGTGATTCACGATGAGCAGGATTAACTTATTTGTGGTACGTCGAAATTTCAGAACTACGAATCCTCTAAAGATGTTTTATCCTATTTTAGAAGATTGCCTTAATTCACACTTTGCATCTCTTTGTCTCATGCTTTAAATCAAATTTTTATCATGATTTATAATTTAATTTAATTTTATTTCAGCACTTACCACTCATTATTAAACTCTTCTTACGATTACACATTCCAGCCTTTTATTCATTTAAGTACCGTTCTAACCCTGAAGGATAAATGAACTTTAACTCTACTATTCAGCTCCTTTACATCAATCTTTAATAATCTTGTAATTTTACACTGCTACCTTTTAGATATAAAAAATGGTATTTAATTTGATATTCAATAATATTTCAGAGAATTTTCTACAAAAACACATTTTAGTACACCTTCAACTTAATATCACCACACCCCGAAATAGGCAGAGGTATACACTCCTTAAGGGTCTCATCGTCCCATATATTTTTGGAGCTTAATGGAATTTATTTTGATTCCCAAATCTGAGATTTGGAGGTACGGAGATTTGCTAAATTTTAACCATAAAACAAACCTTCACCCGATGTAAACCCAGCAATTCATTTGGGAGTTGGTATGAATAGTCTGGACACTACGGTTAGTATACTTCAATTACAATTCGGTATAGCTCTTCTTTATTCATCAGGATAACCTTTATTCCATAGAAGCTTTAAATTTTGATACAATTTCAAGATGCAATCCTTCTATTGTTCAAAATGTTCATCTTTTTTCTGATTAAACAACGAGCTTTCTAAATAAAAGGAGTCGCATATTATGTATAATTCAAAGGCATAGTTATTTCTAAATGTGACCAACAAAGTCGATAATTTGATACTCTAGAGGTTATAACATATCTTGAAGACCTATCTGTCACTAATGCTTATATATAGTTACCCTCTCCCTTTAAAATTGTTTTGCAAGTAGCACGTTTAAGTATCTAAATCCCTCCTTGTGTAAACTAAAAACTAATCCTAGCTTCAACAATAAGGCAGTACTATTGAATTTTTCGTCTCAAGTAAGGAAAAAAGATCCCTCTGGCATTCAAAAACCCTGGTATAAAACCAGGGTGTGGGTTCTCGAGGTTAAAACTTTCAAACAGATCAGCGCAATAGTTAAAATAATAACGTGCTAGGATTTTAAATTACTCAGGATTATATTTTAGAAAGGGCTTTTATTTGCGATAACTTTCTTCGAAACCGCCATTATGAGTACAACTTAATAAACCAAATATTATAACATAAACTACCGTCTTACTCGTTGTCTCTTTTTACAATGTATAACAAGTTTTAGTTTTATGGCTTCGGGGGAATTTAACCCTGAACGATTAAGAATCCCAATAACCTGATTCTCTTTCGATCATCTTCTGCTTATTACATACCTGCAGGTAGATCTTACTTCAGCACTCAAATACTTTCTGTATATGGTTCTGTACCAGGAAGCATTTAGAAAAGTGTCACGGAAATTTGAATAGGTTAGCCCGGCTCTTTGAGAACCCTATGTGAAGGAAGCGGAAAATGTTGGACGTATTAATAGCCACAAGAAATAAAGGCTGTGATGACCTTGTCTTTGTCCACTTTTTCTTCCCCATTACCAGGATCTAATGCTCTTTAGTTAGTAGCGGAACTCTTACCTAATAAATTATTTTTATGTTAGCCACGGCCATCCCAAAAAATTAAAAGCCATTGATTCGTTAATTAAATGGAAACTCATAGTTTCACACAGTGTAACTGGCAAACACCCGTGCAACTCCTGTAATATTATGTATAAAAAGTTGGTGGTAAGCGTTTTCGAAGGATCTATCCAATTAAAACAAACATACTTCGACCTATGTGTCTGAAACGGTCTAAGTCCTCTTCAGTTCCTGCGTTTCCACAATTATCTTGAGGTGGAATCTGTACACTTTTCATTTTTAGACCAGAGAATATTTTAATATTAATTGTTATGCACTGCCGATTAAAATTTGTTAAAATTGTTCCATCTCTAAATCATATGGCAATTCATCTTCTACTGCAAAGACTAACTAGGGTAATTCCTATCCTGTTTGTTCTCTTGCCTCGTCCACTCCAACGTCACATTATTACCTAAGGGGCCTTCCGCTTTACGAGTCATTTGGTTATTTAAAGGAAATTTCGATCTCCATTCTCTTAAAGTAACTCTCCCTCTCAATATTAAAACTCTAGTACAAATCAAGCATTATATAAGAGCTATTTAATTTGACACGGTCTAGGGTACCCTTTAAACGCAATTAAATGATTAAATACTAGTCTCTTAACGATTACCGCGACTGCGCTGGGCACGTAATTAGTCAAGACACAATATTACATACTGTCATGATCACCCATATTATAAACGAGCTTTATCAATTTTTAATATAATCCTATAGAAATACCATCTTTAGGCAACTTGATCAAAGATACGACTCTTGCCACATTTCAGTTGCCAGATTCTGCCGTTAGGCGCATGCACAAAAATTCTCACTGCTGTCTATTTTTGCATAGGGGGTTTTTTTTCCAGATCCAAGTGGTCGATCACACCTTTCAGATTCGGATACGAGACGTTGTGGCTTAGTTAAGTCATCCACCATTAACTACTAACCTATCCCGAAGTAATATTTAATGTTCATCCTTCTTAAAGTAGGAGAACTGTACCCCTTTATTTTATTATGAAAGGAATACCTTCTCTTTAAGCCGGCAAATTATACTTATTTAGTGACCTGTTACCACCAACTTTTTAATTAATAAACCCGTTTTAGTAGTTGTAAGTACCTTAATGTTAGAAATTCAAACGTCGGATTAGCATTCGTCAATAGACTTGAACAGCGTAATTAAAAGAGGCAACTCACAAACCTCACAACATTTATTTTTTTTGAAATGAATTTTCATTCAAAAAGAAACTTTTCCCCTTTTATGGAATGAAAATGACAATTACATCATATCAAGTTCTAAGAATTTTTAAATATTAAGAGAGTGATAAATTATATTAATGTTTCTGATTTTAAATACTTATACTAATACAAAAAAAAATCTTCATTTATGCCCTTTATACACATAACAAGTCTTTACCCTTGGAGCCTAGACTATGAAACTAAATGTTAACATTCATATGCGGGGCTTCATATATCAGAAGCATGGTTAGCTGCTCCATAATATGTAATGTGCAACGAACTGCTAAGCTCACAAGATATACAGCTGATGATGCAACAAAGCTCACTAATTTCTACACTATTTCTAATTTTTATTATTTCACTTATTAAAGGAAAATTTTTATTTGATTTAATATATTTTCCTTACTACTTTTTACTTCACATATAATGATATTGAACTTTGTTTAGGTCAAACCCTTGCTTCCGGTAATTTAACACCGCAATAAAAAAAAAATACAGCAATTTTAATGCTGTTATTTAGTATAAGTTAAGTTTTAAGATGTATATTAAAGTAATTTTTTATTATTTTTTCACTAAAAAGAAATCTTGTATTTGTAAAAGTCAACTTACCATTAACAGCTTTATCATATATCCATTTTACTGGTATAGCGTTTTTTTACTAAAACAAATCCCCATCCACCCAAATCTCGCTGTTTCAGAGGGGCCAGAAATTACTGTTAAACTCCATTATACTAAATACAAGGTTAAGTGTACCCCTTTGTCACTCAATAGATAAAAAATATCTTATCTAGTTCAGTAAATAGTATGGGTCACCAAATTTTAGTGCAAAATAATTTGTATGTGGTATATCTAGCGTTGTAAAATATCTCTCGCTTACTTTTTTTTCTCTAACCTTTTCCTTAAAATTTATTTGCAGTTCCATCTTAGAATTTCGAATTATCCTCAGGATCAGGTGTTGTATCAAAATCCCCTTATCAGGATCTATACGTCCTGTACCACCAACCATTAAAATCTAGGTTGTTATAGGAATTGAGAACCGATTCGTTTTTTATTTAGTAATTCATCTATTTTTCATATAAAATTATATTGTCTTCCTGTAGGGTATTCACAATAAGAACAATAAACTCAATCTTACACCTTAATTCGAGAAATGTTTATCCAAAATTATACAACTAAAACTTCCTTTTTTTAACATCGCTTTAATCTTACATATTGATTCTAAAAAATAACATGTGAATAATTAAATATAAAATCATTAATACTATAACTAATTACAAGGCCCAGTTTAAATTCAAGGCCGAATTGTATAGAGCTGGTGTTATACTAATGATAATCAATAACTAAAAGGCAAATTTTTTAAATAACTTTTTAAAAGTTGTACCAATAATTTAAGAATTAAATAAGCTAATAAAATTTCAAATTTGCTTAGTCTTATAATACTTTAAATAATCCCTACCAACCAAATCCATATTAAAACAAATAAGGAGCGTAGAAAATGAAAGTAAATAAAATAATTGAATGCTACAATTATTGAAATATTAATACTTTTAAATAATCCGTAGCTTATGACCAATAATAAGAATTCTTGAAATAAATATTTAAGAAAGAACGTCGGAATTAAAAAATGACAAAATATTATATAATGTTTTTACAAAATTAAATTTTTAGACAACCCTAAAATCAATTTTAAAAATCAGACATTGAGTAAAGTCTAAGTAGCCCATAATCCGCTCATCTTTCTTATAAAATACCTCTACGGAAACCTTATTTAAAAGGGTTAATAAATCTTGTATTAAATATACAAAGTGATATAAAAAATATTGTATAATTTTTTTAAGTTTCAGAGCAATTTAATGTTAAGTTTAGCCGTCGTTTATGTTAAGAACTTGTCAATACATACGAAAACTTGAGCTTGGATTAAGGCAATAGTCATCACTTTCAAACCCCGAAAAAACGTCATTATTAAGTAATGGTATTCAAACGCACAAAAAAGATCTCATACCTGAACGACATATATTGTAAAACAAAAACCACCTTTTTAAAATACTCAATAACATGCTGTCTGCTACTATGTTGGCCCCTATCTTAAACCAAGAGATACACATCTGATAGAAACATTGATGAATTCACTAGTAAACTAATAAAGGTAAAAAGACCTAAAGGACAACCTGCCAGGTACTATGACGAAAATGGATTCTTAAACATGTTTTGGGAAACCTAAAATTCGATGCCCCTAATAACTATTGTAAAACTAAAAGGCCAGAATTGTTATAAGCAAAATGGACCTGTAGTGCAAAGACGTAAGGCAACCACTTCGATTAAAAATATATTTATTAGAATATTAAATACAAAATAAAGTATATTATGAAGGTGAATAAATTGTGTCCATTTTAGCCATGTCTTATTTTGCATTTTAAAACTATATTGTGTACTTGCTCACGTATAGAGAATCTTAGCTATTTAGATCAATTTCTTACTTTACTTCTTTATATATCGGCTAGTGCAATCCTAGCTAAGAATTAATATTATGAAACCCCGAATAATTAAGTTAAATCCTAATTTGTTAGAGATTAAAATGTAGTGTATCCCACTCCTAAAACCTTCTTAAATTTAATATATCTTTACTTCAAAATTGATCTATAGGGGGACTATGTATTTTCTGTTAAATAATTAGAAAAAATAAAGTAGTATAAATACTACTCTATATAAAGATTTTTAAATAACTTATTCTTATAGTATTAATCATAAAAATGTATTATTTATAGTTTTATTTATTAATATAACCATTAACGATGATAGGCAATTTAACGGAATATTCTTGTAGTTTAATTTAGATAAATGGTAATAGAATATATACTATTAAAGCCAAAAAGCCAAAATACTATTTTGATTCGATATAATAAAAAAAGGTGTTAATTTGTGCGCAATTTTAATAAAGAAAAAGTGGTTATATAATACGTATTTATTTTTAATCGTAAACAAATTTAAAGTCGAATTTCATGAACTATATAAACAAAACCCATTCTAGGGTTAGTATTAGAATACGCTTAAGTTTTAGTAATAAGTTTTACTATGCAGAGGGGCACTTTGTAGCCTTTTATCCTGGCATTGAACCACACCTTTTGAGCTTTAGTTCTTTACGTCTGCAGGGTTGCAATGACTATGCATGGGATGGTACAGACAAGGATAGCTTTAGGTGGAAGACATAACGCAGCCTAAAAAATTGGGATTGGTTTGCAGGTAAAATCAGAGTTGTATGTGCATATCCGTAGGGGTGCAATGATGAATGTACACCAAACCCAACCCAACACCAGAAAAAAAGAAGGAAAAACCCATATAGTTGTAATCAGCAAAGAAGTCACTAACAGAAGATCAAAGTTTGTGTATCCGGACCTAACTAGATCTTCTTAACATGAATTTAAATCTTTCTTGAGTTCTGAAAATACTACCAAAATCAAAGAGTATCTCCTAGGAATTTTGTTTTAATTAACTAAATAATTAAATATGAACTTTGTCCTTGGGCTGCAAAGCACCCTTATCTACAACCAATGGAAAACCCTTAGCCCCTTTTTATCTTTATTCAGTAAACTCTATGCCAATAGTCAACCTCCTAAGCTTGGTAAGCAAAAAGTATATATTTGGGAGGAGCTGGCGGACTTAATTTACACAATAATTTTGTTCGAATCCCTCATCATTTAGAAGCTTGCGGCCCGAAGACCTACTAGGCAAATTCACAACTCCGATCTATATTATTTCTCTTAATATTACGTGAAAGTATTAACAAATCGATTATCTTAATTTTTTATTTTCTAAGTAAATTATGTAAAATTCAAAATGATGTGGGGTAAGACAATAATCCTTTAATATCAGAGAGTATAGGGTCCCCTAAGGTTCGGTAATGATTTAATAACTACAGGCTTCAGGGGTATTATAGAAAGGTGTTGGACCTTGAGTACTGGTAGATGGTTGTGGTATAGATGAAAGAGTTGATTTTGCCTCTGTTTGAACGGTAAGGATTAGGTATATTTGGTATAAAAATGGTTTCAGGATTAATGATTAGTGAATTACAGCTTTTTTAGGTGAGAATTGGATGACTGCTTTCATTGTACTACCTTTTTTCATATGGTTATGGGATTATATAAACCCCACCTTTTGTGTACTGGTTAGAGTTTATTAAATCCAAGCCTTTCAAAAACCACCCTGTCATTGAATTAATTCCCTTCATCAAAAATTTTAGGATTCAAAATGAGGCAGCCACCAAAATAGTCGAAACACCAGAATGGGGTTATTTCACAATGGTCCATGTCCATATGGAATGAAAACTAAAAATATATTTATTAAATAAGCATTAATAGGTAGGCTAAACTAAGTTAGGTATAAAAATATAGGGCGACGAACTTAGGCTATAGTTAGCTGTCTAATTAAATTCATTTGTTTTAGCATTTAAACCTTTATTTTGTTGTTAAAGATTATAATTTTTTGGTTGCCTCCTGGTGTTATACAAGGGAAAAGAAATCTTCCCTCGGTTATAGGCTACTTTTATAATTAAACGTATTAACACTAGAAGATATCTGAAATTGTTATATTTTTAACAAGTTAAGAGGATGATATTGGACCATAAAGCAAATTAGTTTCACCCTAGATAATGATAACGATCTAATATCCATACCAGGAATTATACCTGATATTACTGTAAAAAGAACTAATCCTAAATAATATCTCCAGAATATCTCTTTATTGCATCAGACATTAACGGGATTGTACCTAGGAATCTAAGACATTGGAAAACCACCGGAAAGATATACGATCAAAAACAATTAAAATTGAATAGGCTGCTTGATTTAAACTACAGATTACAAGCCAAGAATCCCATAATGGTAATTCTTTCAGGATATACCCGTGATAAAGATTAAGGAAACTTCCCTCCTATGAAATTGAAAGTTAAAGGTGGTACCACAAATTACAACACTAATAAAAGAACATATAAGGACAGATGTAGGCATTAATCGAGTCAAACCCTTTTAGAAGTAAATAGATCTATCCCAGTTTCTATCCTATAAAACTCACCTGCGCAATCTAAAGCCCTTGATGACAAATCCGTGAGCTAATCTAATATAATAGACCTTCTAGCCCCGAAAAGTGTTACCTAAAAAAGGTACCTCATTAAGTATATGAAGCATGAGCCACTTTGAAGAATAATGACCATTAACTCTTTTAAATCCTCGTAGTCTCTAAATAGTACTAAACTAGCTAAAGATAGTTATGTGTCCCCTATATACATAAATTATAAAAGTATACATTATAATGAACCTTAGGAAGTATAGGTAAAACTTAGGCTCATGAATTATACCATTATAGACTTAATTTGAAGGACAAACTCCGGCTAAATCAATACAACTCCAAGGGTGAGCTCCAGTGTTGTCCTTTAGTATCCAATTTATTCAACCATGAACCCGGTTTTTACACAAACGCTTATCAAATATCCCCTACAAATAAAAATGTATGTGTTTTATATTTTAAATTAAATTAAATAAAGTACTCAAATCAGTACTACCATAGTAGATGGATATAATTTTAAATATTAGGATCATAATAATAGTCAAGAACATTGAGCCTCATAATGTTAATAAAATAAAAGTAACACAGCACTTATTATATATTATTCAACCCAAAATAACCCACTGATATAGATAAAACGGCGGAACGAATATTTCAAAGATATAAGAATAACATTTACTATGGAATGTCCTTAAAACGCCTAAAAGTGAAACGTTTCATAACAATTAGCAATATTACAAATAAGATTTTTTTTAGTTTCTCTTTATAGAATCTCCAATTTGATAAATGAATCTACCAGGTTTTTAATTGTAGTTAATAGCAGGAAAGTCATACCGTTTAACCATCTTAGACCTAAATAAATTGCTCAATTTAGTTGCAATATTGTAATGTTTTTCTGTACATATTGAAATCTTAATTGTGTACTATTTATTATAAAACTTTGAAATTATTCAGACTAAAATTCAAGTTTTTTCAACTAGTTATAAGTACTTATTTATTTTTTGGGAGTAGGTGAGCCTACTAAGGCTTTTTAAATTTTTTTTCCATAGTTAGCGGTTTAATACTTAGGAATTATAATTGCACGCTACTAAACCAAAGGGACAGTTTAATAAAAAAAGAAAATTAACATTGTCTGAATATATATCTTGGTAACTTTAGATTTTGAACTTTAGCCTACTGCTAGCTAAACCAAGGACATAGCATTTTCAATGTGAAATCTGCATCCTTGATTTTTTTTGACTGCTTTCAAGGCTGGCGAAAGCAGCACAGCGGCGCTGTACACACAAAGATAGCGAGCTCAAGATTTATGTTGTCGAAAAAAAATATTTTTCTAGCTAAGCCTTGCAAAGCATAGATAAATAAGACATGAAGCAAACTCCTCAACCTTGCCTGTATAGCTACTTCCGTTTAGTCAGCCCAACAGGGGTAGACGTGCCTGTCCTTGCAAGGTAAGTAAGGATACGCTTTATTTCTATAAGAGCAAGAAGACCAGCACCTAAAAACTCCTAATATTTCTTAACAAAAATTTAAGTTGATATTCTTACCAAACCTAATGGTAGGTATTTTTAGTGTTTATTTTTTTAGGTAGACGGTCGGCTAGCTAGCCCGGGTTCTATTTGCTTATTGCTTAGGCAAATCCAAAATGAGCCCAGTCTTATAGATTAGGTTCAACTCATATATAATTTTATGTCCGATTCATATACTGCAATCTTTTAGCGGGATGATTATTAATAGATCATAAATTGAAATAAATTTTATATATTATCAATATACCCACCAAACATATATAATAAAGAATGGGATGATAATTTTCTAGATGCCGAATAATTAATAGGCAGTAGAAGACATTCAACAACGAAGGACTCAACTGGTTCAGGAATCTAGAATTCTAGGAAAAGAGTCTGGCACAAATTAAATACAAGAAAGCACAATATGAGGCTTTTTATACCAAAAGTGAACTTAGGCAATAACCCTTCCACATGTAGCAACTTAGTTAAAATTGGTTTGTTTAAAAATCTGTATATTAGTACCCCCTTATCAAAATAAATATGCATGTATTAAACCTTAATGAATCAATAATATATCATAAATAAAACGATTTGTATTTAAAGCAACCAACCAAAGAATAAAATACTTATAAAATACACATCCAATTTAATACAAATACTAGCGTATGCGGCTAAAAGAAGAAAGAATAACAACACCGCGTAGTTGGTAAATCCCGCTAACTAATGTCAGGCATTTCCGTGGTCGTGAATTCTTATTTTTTTTGTTCCTTTTATATTTGTGCAAACCGTATATTTGTGGTTATCGAAGCAGTGGCCATCTAACTTAGACCCACATAAGAATATCTAGGTGTAAATTAAGTAAACAATTCTGGTAAAATAAGCTTTTAATTTAATAGAGCTTGCGCCATTCTTCTTGTAACCTAAGATGTATTAAAGTTAGTAACTCCACTTGTTTTTATATTTTTAAATAAGTAGCCACTCAGGGTTATATATTAATACACCCTAAAAAGGGATTTAATCCTTTGTGCTTTACTCCAACTTAGCCTTGGCGTCATATCGCCGCATTTTGCTATAGGATTTAACTTTAACGGGGTTAGCGAACTTTAATTTTAGTATTCATATGTAATGTTTAATAACCTAAAATTTAATTGTAGCAATAGAAGCTAAATATAAAAAGTATTCTAATTTTTCATTTAGATATATAACTAGCT
>JACYFI010001014.1:0-11864 GCA_020975735.1 Ophiocordyceps xuefengensis | reverse complement strand
ATATCGTTAAATGTATTACAACTACTATATGCCTAGTTAAAATGTTTGGAATACACCTTAAATGTTTAGTAGGATCAGGAGGCGTTCTGGGTGTAGCAGAAAACGTAGAGTAAATAATGGGAATTTTATCTTTTTGTAAATAGAATATAATAAATTTTACCTCAAGTGGATGTATGTGACATTGAGTAACTAAAAGAAATTTTTCCGCCTTAAGCCTTATGGCATATAAATAAGTGACGGGCCTGCAATTTATATTATCTAAGGATTAAACAATGAGAAATCTTTTTTACTATGAGGACAGACCATTTTATACTATAAAATGTGCTTGGAATAATAGTAAATATATTTGATAAGTCTTAGTTACATAATATATTTTGTTATCTAAGAACAAAATGACAAACCGTGCCTGATGCCGTGAAAAAAAGAGTAACAGTAGTAGAGAAATACGAAGGGGCTAATGAGCTAACAATCATGAAATTGGGGGCATGTAGGCCCCCGCATTGTGAATAAGAACCAAACTTTCCGGGACACCCTAAAGCCCTAAATCACCAAACTTATTTTTGAACCGAAAAGTCCTTTGAGCGGATCAAGCTAATCGACTGAAAGTGATCGGTAAACAAGTAGGAAGAATTCTAGTAATAGAGGAATTGAGGTTATCGCGATTCTAAACATCATAGTTACGTGAAAATACTGCCGTAAAAGCGGCAAACGAGTAAGGTTTTTCAATTTATTAAATGTTGTAAGGGTACTTTTCTGGCCCCCCAGGAAAACTTGGAATTTTGATATATTTTGTTACGAAAATTAGGAACTATTTTTTAAGAATAGAAAATTATTAGTCCCAATTCTTGCGTTTTATACTAGTTTTTAATTATGATAAAGACATTACATAATACAAATTCTTGTATTTGCCTCTAACTAATTCGGGATTACTTTTTTTTTTATAAAAAAAACAGCAGAATAAGATCTCATATACTATGTAAAACATTGCAAACCTTAAAAAATTAGGTATAAAGCGTATAAGGCTGTTTATTCGAATTCTTCTAATAAAAAAGGGATATAAAATCTTTTTAACAGAATAAGGAATTTATTAAGGTGTAGGCAAGAGTAGCTATGCGTACGTGTCTTGGCGGGCAGTAGGTTTTTCATGAAGCTTCATTAAAAGACTAGGTGATTTAATTTTACACCATTTTTAGAAGCTTATCCTTTAAATACAGCAGAAAGTGTGTAGATATTTTCACAAGTTGTTAAACAACGCTGACAAAGTTTTAATGTTAAAAGCAGCATCTTACACCAGAAAGGTATTTAACCTAAAATTGTCAATATTAAAGTTTCTAATGAATTTCCGGTTACTATGCCAAAGCATGCTCTTTTATTTTCCTAAAATAGAAACCCGGTTGAAAGAACCTGTAAAAGACATTTTGCGTATATACAAATTCTTACTGAAATAGGTATGTATGGTAAGAGGGTGGAAGGGAATGTTTTTCTATGCAAATATTAAAAAGGGAAAGTATACAATATTAAGGTGAAAGGAAGGTAAAAACTAACTGGATTAAAATGTCAACAGAGGATAAGAAATATTGGCTCTATTTGACAAAGCTTTCCAAATTTATTTAAAAGCAGGATAAAGTTTTATAAACACTCTCCCACAGGTAAAAGTTTAAGACTTTCATGATACAACTCTTCCAGTATAACAAATATTGCTTTACCCTTTTTCCGATACTTATCCCGTTCGTAACATTGGGAGCAAAAAAGAAAAATTGAACTTTAATGAAGGCCTCCGGCACCGTAAAATAATAAGTGAATGTCATGATTTCCTAAAATGTTCATTCTTAATAAGGATGGTTTAAGAGTGAACTTCGTATCTATTAAGTCCGGCAATGATTCTAATCCGGAGTTATATTTTTATTTCCATATTTTAGGTAACCACATTTAGCCTAATCCTTTCAAATGATGAAATTTGTGGCGCGCACTAGAACCTCCGCAAGATTGGACAGCCGTACATCTGGACATAAGGAGGCTCAATCCTTGAATAATATCAAGTCCAAAACAGTAAGAGCATAAAATTGATGTTATTAACGACTGGTTTTAAATTTAAAAACAGCACTTGGGACTAAAAGATAAAAAAATCTAAGTATAAAGTGTGGAAATCTGCTCCGGTTGTCCGGCTTTGGTTAACAAGATAAATTGTAAGCATATACATTATTTGAGTCGACGGGAAACCCGGTCATAAAAGGCGGGCCCTAACGTGAGGGTCCCTAACTATTAGCGAAATCCTTTGGGCCTTTAAAGCGTCTGTGACGAATTGGTGTAACGATGAACAGCTGTCTCTTATGATTGAACTCGTGAAAATTGGAAAGCTGTCGCGATCCAGCTTAACGCTCTACTTAGCGAGAAAGACCCATATGCCAGCTTTACTGTCACTAATAGTAAGGAGTATGTTTAGAGAATTTAAACAATTTCTAAGGTAATTAACAATTGTGACTGATGGAATGCATTAATTTATCTTTCATATGAGAATGAGATTGATTTAGGATTATACAGAAGTATGATTTAAACTGGACTTACTGAGTCCTTTTTGCTTCCGTGCGTTTTTAGCGCCAAAGGTTATGGCTTTGGAAAAAAAAAAACAAAAGAATTATATATAAAGAAACAATATAATTTATAGATAGTAAATCAAGTGCTTAAATTCCAGTTTACAATCTTTAAATAGTAAGTGACCTTGGGTAAAAGAACATCGCTAGGAGACAGTTTAGTGTGGGGGCACAAGACCCTGTTAAAAAGAGAGGGTAAACAGGTGTGGTCCTAAATAATTTATTAATTTATTGTTTAGCTATTTTTATAGTCTATACTGATTTTAATCCACAATATAGAATTATTTATAATTGCCTGGGTGGGCATGACATGCTTTTTTCCCTAGGGTAACATTATTTTATGAGCAGCCCCATTGATACACGTAATATAACCTTAACGTTTAATTTAAGGTAGGATTTTACTGATGTAGATAATTAGGAAGATAATTCAATAATTCATACGTAAATTTCCAGGCTGCCGCTTTTCATGGCTCAGCTTTATAAAATTTTCTAATATTTTAGTAATCTTTTTTTTTACTGCCTTGTTACACCAGCAAGCTCGGTGTGGAAAAAAGGGGGAATTGTTATAGTTTTTAATCACATCTAAAAAAGCTCAGGTTAATTGCCTTACTGTTATTGATTATCTACCAACTTCCTTACAGTTGCGTAAGCGGGCATAGGATGCAACAAGACTGTAATTAAGGAGTAGATCTTGGTTAATTTGGAAAAAAAGCTACGGCTTTGGCGTTGTTTGATTCCTTTTAACATTTTTTTTTATAGTATTTTGTCTTGCTGCTTTTTAGTGGGTAGGCTTCTGTAATGTTTTATATACAATTCCGCTAAGCCTACAAAAACTCAAGCCAACTATGTCTGCTAATACCTCATTGATCCCCTTGCTAACGTAGAGTAGGGTGTAGGTGGATATTGGTTACACCCATGGTTTGCCATCAGCAGGAGTTTTCGCAGCCAATTTGAAGTATGCAAGAACCAGAATAATATGCTAAAACTCTTGCTTTTAATTATTTTCTTAGTGGGTTAAAGCGCAAGCTACCCTCTAAAACAAGAAATAAAATTATTAGACATATTCCAGGGTAAAATTTCAAGAATTAGTTAAAATAGTCAAACTTGAGCGGAAGGTTATTTTTAACAAAAATGTAAATAAAACCGTTTAACACTATTAAGGTGAGAGCTTATGTAATAAAACATAAATCCTTTAATACTACCCCCTACATTGTAATTTATATAATTTAAAGAAAAAGGAGAGATTACATTTACGCCTTTTCTTTGTGCTGGGGTTCTGAATATTTCCATAACTCCAGGATCATGGTTCAAGATCAGCCTAGCAAAGCTACCCTATAGGGATTTGCTGTATGAATGAAAGAGAGCTTTGCCAACACCAAAAACAACTCATTGAAATATTTTAAACAAATTACTTGACTGAATAAATATCTTAGAACAATTGCCTTAAGAAAAGAACGGGGAGATACCTGGGAAAAATAAATAATTTTACCTTCTTTTTTTCTAAAGAAATGGAATAAACAGTTTATTTTATTGTTTATACAAAAATACCTTAAAAAATATAGCTGTTTAATTAAATTTAAATTATTAATAAAATATTTAGAAAGTTATATTATTAAATGTTAATTCAAAAATCCATGATCGTAGGGCATTAAAAAATTTATACCTACTTCAAAAGAGACGCGAAATTTTTTTTTAAGAAGAATTATGTGCAGTAACGCGAAATTAAACCATACAAACCAATAAAGCAATAATTACTTTATATACTTAAAACTAGAGTGCCTAAAATTAAAATAAAAAATTAGTATTTAAGAAACAATAAATGAAAAGAGGTAATTCTAAAAACTGTTAATAGAAACTGTTTTTTTATTTTAGGAATAAAGAAAATGTATGCTGCCCATAAATAATACAACCCTCCAGGCCTGCAAGCAGCAAGTTAGAATATTACAAAATATTCCATAATTTGATCCTTAAAAAATACAGAAAATAATCTATTGAATCTTACTTTGTTCTACTCATCGTCAAATTACATAGAGAAAACTTCTTTTACATTATAAATTTAAAATATTTATAATTCAATTACTAAATTCCATAATAATTTATTTGAAATAAAATATGAAAGTTATTATTAATTATGAATCTGAATATAATGTATTTGAAGCGTGATTAAGAAAAAATGACTTAAATGTTATTCTCTTTAACTTAAGTATAAATTAATAAACAAATATTTTTACTCAATTAAGTAAAGAATATTAAAATAAAAAATAAAATAAAAACAAAAATAAGACAATAATATAATAAATTTAAATGCTTATTGCACAAAAGTACAGGAAAATCTTTTCTAACTAAAGCTTTTCAGCTTTAAAATTTAAAAGAAAAAAAAATTTAACAATGTGAGAAATAATGTTTTAAGTTATGTTGAAAATAGGAGCTTATTTACCTGTGATTACTATACAAAACTACTTAAGCGATACAGGGGTAAGCCGAAGAGCAGAGATAGAAAGTACTACACTCACACAAACTCCAAGAACATTTTAATTTTTGTAAGAGTGCCCCCGGCCAAATAATACAAAATTTAAAATTTAATTTCTTTTTTTAATGATAAATTACTGCTCGTCTCCTGTGTATGTCATTATCCTTTATCACTCGGATAATGATAAGATTTTGTGCGGCCTCCTAGATAAATTTTTTTGTTGGGCCTGCTTTCCCTGAACCCAAAGGGTTTAACAATATCTGGGCACGATCAAATTTTAATTAAGGGTGTTTGTTCCGAATACTTAGCTTAATTCATATACATATAATGTATTCTATTAGGCTTAATTAAAAAGTATGTAGAGGTATGAAATTAGCAATGAAATTGGTAGATTAAACTAAATCGTTATCGAGCAGATTCGCGCTTGGTATAATCATTAAAAATTGAAATAGATTAAGAATAAGAGTCATTTCCATCAAGAGTTAGAGTTCAGTGTTTTATGAGAGGAAAATCCTATTCAAATGTTATCCTATTCCAGCGTATTCAGTCCAAATCGCGTATTCGGAGCTTCGCTGTATAAAGGGTTTGGCGATTTCAGGTGGGGTAAATCTTATAGTACAAATTTGGCTTCTTTACAATAACTAGCCAAGTTTCCCACACTTTGATCCTTTGAACCTATTACCTGGTTTTAAGTGTATGCGATCTGGATGTTTTGTCAAAGGAAAAAAGTGAATAAAAGCTTTTTAGCTGCGATTAATCTTTCAAACACTAGTATGCGGGCTTTGGCGCTGTGCAACCAAAAAAAGATAAAGTTATATTACGAAAAAAAATAAAATAAAAATGAAAGTAGCGGAGTTCAAGGTAAATGAACTGATAATTGCTGCAAGTTTGAAAATCACACGGTCTTTACCATTAGTCGTCATAGATTAATAGATTCGATTTCCGATTAAATACCCTATTATGGGCCACGACACACAAAAATTAGGCGACTATAAAACTTTTTTTGTGCGCAAGTAAAGCTTATCCATATATCTAGGAAAATAAAGAACATTTAACGTTACGGGGAATAGAATATTAGTAAGTAATTAAAGGCAAAATTAATTGAGGATTAAACTAACGAACTAAAGGAGGTCTTCTCCTAAAACCCTCTGAAGGATACAGACTCGCTAATCGATAAAAATAAAGAATACGCAGCGATTCAACGGTGATTTAAGCTGGCTTTTACTTCTTCCGAGTGTTTTTGTGCTTTATTTTTTTCTATGCCTTGCCAAGGCTAGGGGCTAGAAAACTATCAGATATTAAAATCGAAATCTAAATAGGGGCATACAAAGTGGCTATTTTAGTTTTTTTCGTTCTCAAAACGGTCGGAACTAGGCTCCTATGGTAGTTTAGTATCTTCCACTAATCATGGTGTGGATATCCTAAGAAAAAAAAAGTCAAATTTCATGGTTAGAATTTGTTGTTACAAAATTTTTGGACATTTAATGGAATGTTCTTCCGTTTTTTTCACACCCATAATAGATATTAGGGTATAAATATCACAGATTTTTGACGACTTGATAGTAAGTTTGCTGAATAATTGAAAATAAAGCATTTAAACTGAATACAAGGAATTATAAATGAGCCCCGCATAAAAAAAATTAGTGTGGGGCATACATTCTTAGAAGTAAGACCATGAATAGAGGAAGATGTAACTTTAGATTATATAATTATATCAATAATAGATACGGGATTCGAAAGTGGTGCTCTATATAGTAAAAATATTAAAAAGGAAATCTTATAATATACTTAGAATAAAAATGAGACATAGTTGAACCTTTCTTCAAAAGAAATGGAAAATGACATTAAATTGATAACATCATAGAACCAGGCTAAGTTTGCCCAAGAGTTACAAATACATGAGTCGCGCGGGTATTGGGCACCTCGGGTGTCGGCTTAACTTATCTCATGGACGAGTGAACCTACTGGTAGGGTGCGACTGGTTCGGTCAGATTAAAAATTAACATGAGCTGGTAAATAACTCGTTGACGAACAGTAATGGTTTCTATCTTCTTAGAGGGAAATAGAATTAAAAATAAGAACAAACTTTTTGTTTACGCAGGAACAAAAAGAGTTTAACTCCATAAAGGGTTTTTTAAATTGGTTTATAAACCCTATGGTTTACCTGTTTGTTTTATGTGCTTGGATAAATTAATATATTTATGGCTTTTTGTATATATTATCGATTGGATAATATTTAACATAACGGTGATGTTTTTTTACAAGACAAGGTATAGCCATTAAAGCACGCACGGAACGCTAAGTTAGTAAGGATAAGTGTCTGAAAAGCGCATACTAAGGGGCACGAACCCTAACTCTTAAAGATATTTTCTTAGAATTAACGTAATATACTATACAAATTTAAGGCTTTATCCGTACGAATCTTGAAGAATTTTAAAGAATAAATAACTTAAAATTTTAATAATCACCTATTATAAATATATCTAGCCCTGGTTAAAACCACTAAAAGTAAAAATTATTTTTTTGTAATCAGTGGGAAGCAAGTGCATAATTGGGCAACGGGCTTAAACATATAGTATAATAGCATCTTTATATTTTGTATTTGCAAAGCTTGCTTAATTTTTTAGCCCATATTTTTCTTGAATTAATCAACGCAAAGCCTCATCTGTGTTATGTGTTTTTTGATGGGATATTACTTCGTCATGTTTGATCTTTACCTGCCTGTTACCCAACGGTCAAATGCACTAATACTTCGAAGAGAAGGGTCGCAGGTCAAATAATGTCATGTTCACCTTTAAGAAATATGCTTACCCTTATTAGTTGTACGGCCTAGGCTCCGCGATTTTATATTGCTTTTGATTCCCTAAAGAATAAGGTCTAATGGTTTTTGCATATTTTTCCTCGCTTTCTTACGAAAGCTGGCTTGCTTTAGGCGCCCTGAAATCATTTTCGAGATAAAGTTCAAATAAGGAGAGCAACGAAAAATTAAAACTGTAGAACTAAAGAAATTAAAAAATTAAAGTATCCAAAGCCACCTAGGAAGCCTTTGCTTCCTCTATCAAATCGAAGTCATACACAAAAGACCAAAAATATAAATAAAAAGTGTTATAGTAGTTAAGAGCCAGAAAGAATAGGTTAGGACAAAATTCATTGAGCTCTGCTTTGTGCCTTCATTGAAATAAAAAGAGATTAGTAGTTAAAGCGGTTACGACATAGCTCTTTCAATTGCTTATACCGCGGGGGTTCGAATCTGTCTGTCTATTACTTGTGGTTTGAATGTAACAGTAAAACCAATATCCGGCTTATTCGCGGGGTTTATATTGGTTGCAAGCCATAGCCGCGTATAGGCGTTTATATCTAATTACGGTAAAAGTCAATACTACTCGGGTAACAATATTAAAGACTCTTTATAGCAAGTCTTTATGTTACTATGAGGTCCCTTTAATTTCATAAATAAGATAGCTCAAAAGTGACCATAGGTATTATATTTAGCAGCTCTACTTTGCAGCCCTTAAATTGTAAACAAATTTGACGGCCCTGGCCCAAAGACTATTTAATGTTTGTAATTTATCTCCAACTCTGGATTTTACTTGGATGATTTAGAGATTTTTCACTGCGAATGCCAAAGATAGTTTTTGATCAGTTAAAACAAGGTATATTTTTGCTTTATATTGTTATTAAGGCTGTGTATGGGTAAAAGCCATACAACATGCACACATAGAAGATATATCAGTTATTGATTTTATTTATGCGGCCAAAAGGCTATGACCATATATAAGGCAGGATAGATTAACCTTATAAAGTCTTCTGGTGAATGTTCTCTTAATATATTTGCAAAATTGAACCCGTGCTTCGCGCTATTCACGCAGGCCTGAGTGTTGGCCGTCGGCGATTGTTTTACATATCTTTAAAGCATCCTTACAATGGCACCCCTGTATGCTACCGCAGGAGATAGTACGAAAAAACACAAAAGAGTGAAAATTATTATTATTATTCAAATTTGTGCAGCTTTATTTTGCCTATGACTTGAAAGGCTTAGCTAGAAAACTCTGGAAGACAAAGTATTCTTTATGAACCAAAAAACATTTTTAATTTTTAGTATTTTTTTCATTTGGTGGCATAGCTTGTAACACGCAAAAAATTAGACAGTATGAATGTTTCATAACACACGGCTCTATAAGAAAGTGTATCTGGCTTTATAATACTATGAAATTTTGAAACTTAGAGCTAGCATTAAAGGTATGATAACTATTAAAATAATATTGAAACAAATTATAAATAATTTTTGTTTTTTTTTACTTTCTAGCTTACGCTAGTGCAGAGGAAAAAATCGCTAAAGCACCATAATAAAAGCCACAAAAGGTTATAGCTTTTATTGGTGCAAGCAGTACTTGCTCATAACCAGTAAAAATAAGTATGCGAATTCACTTTTAAGCCCTAGCCCTGTAGTGCTGAATTTTGAAGTTTAATAATAGTTTAAGTTAAGTGCTGAAAATGGGTAACAGAGGCTGCTAACCCAACCTGGGGTAGTACACCCATGAGGTGTTTCAAGTCAACCAGCCCTTAGAATTAAACAGTATTAATGTACTATTTTTAGTTCTTCGCAATTTTTCAGTAGCCTAAGCCCTTGTAGGCATAGAAAAAATAAAGCAACAAAAAAAATTCCAAAGCGCAAGCTCCTATGAAGTCTTTCAATCAGCTTATTCTGATATCTAATTAAATAAATAATAATTCATTTAAATAGTAAGGTGGTAATTGGACTAATATGTACGATCCTTCTAATTAATTTTAGTTCTTAAGTTAAATTTAAGATTATTTGACAATCAGTGGGCTAGAGCTACGCTCCATAAATAAATCTAGAAGTGCGCATATTATTCTTTAACAAGAATAATAAAGGCCGCAGCCAAACCCATTTAAATCTCTAGCATTAATGTTGGAAAATTGTAATACTGAAGATATAACGCATTTTCTTTCAAAGAGCCATCACAATTTTTATTGTGCATTTATTCTTCATATCTCTCCTATTGTTTGTGGGCTTTGCTAGAAATAAAGAGTACAGCTTTGCCGACATAAGGGTAGTGGTTGAACTTATGTAAGCCTAGAGTTATATCAAGATAACTTAAGGTATGTATATTTTATAATAAGTAGTCTTGTGTTTTACTCTACCTGATTAAATTTTAACTGGTATCTCCTCAGTAGAGCCCTGAAAGCATCAATCTTGGCCTGGAAGCAGTGCACTGAACTGCTTTGATTGAAGTTCAATTCTTAACCGTGGGCACAGTAACAGAGGACTTTTAGTTAAATTAATGGGTAATACAATGACTTTTAATCATTGAAAATGTAGGTTCGATCCCGGCAAAGTCCTAAAAATAAGAATTAATTTGGCAAACGGAGCGCTCATATTTTAGCCTCGCACCCCATTTTAGAACAAACTTATAGTCCTATCTACAAAGAAAGGTTTTCATGGGTAAACAACATTTAGCTAAATGGCGGTTGTTAATTTGGATGTTTGGAATTCATCTCCCCTTTCTCAATTAGAAGAATATTTGCTTCTTTTTTAATTGATATTAATATCTTATGAAAATGAAAAATTTTTTAAATCTTTAGGCTACCCGTCGTAAGCTCTTCTTTATCGCGCAGCCACGGTAAAAAATCGAGAGACCAGCCTGGCCAAGGGTATTTTTTACCACTTTTATAAACTGTAAGAAAAGGTTATGTTATATTCTTTGTAGGAGGCATATTCTATCTTCTGCACGGATGCATGACGAAGTAAGCCGGAACAAAAAAGAAGTAAAGTACAGCACAAAGGGAAAGATATAAGTGCGATTTATAAGCTTACGTGTTTTTTAGGCGCCAGCTTAGCTAAGAAGGAAAAAACATGCTAGAAAAAATTTTGAATTTGAATAATAATATCTTACTTCGTTTTAGGGGGTTGCTAGTTTAATTGGCAAAGCCGTAAAACTTGCATTTTCTGTTTTTACAGGGTTCGATTTCCTGACATCTCCATAGTATGAAATTAATAAAAATCAAGTGCATTATGTATGTTCAACACCACAACCAACCGCCTTAATTATCTGCAGAAATTATATTAGGCCTGGCAAAGCAGGGAGCTCTATATTAAAATATTAAATAATATTACTTTACTTATGTGAGCATTTTGGTGAAAACAAGCTAAACGCTCAGACGGCATTGCTACCTAAAAAGTAGATATAAAAGCAATAATAACAAAGAGGTTGTTGATAATTTTATTTTAATTACATCATGGTATCCTTGATGTATAAATGTTAATTTGTTTAATGCGAGTATAGGTTAATTAATATATCTAATAGGTATATAATAGTATAAACAAATATATAGATTAAAGCTCAAAGGGCTTTAGGCTAGCCCAACGGGGTATAGATTTAAAATGGGTTAGGACTTTACTGGGTTTCCCTCTAAGCTATTGTCAAGTTCAAATCTGACTACCCGTATCAATACTTTATTTTATAAATTATGGAAAACCATAATATAAACATTATTACAATTAACATAAGTTAAATAGATTTGTATAGATTGTACAGTTGTTTTATAGGGCTCGGAGTGATTGACGGCTCTTTTCATTCCTTTATTTAAGATAATGTGATGACCGAATTAATGAGGGAAACTCAAGTTTTTCAAGGGTGCGCAGCTCTAATAATTAGATAATTATTTTTTAATTACTTGAAAATAAATTCGCACATTTAACCGACAACTAAAAACATTTAGGAACACAGAAAAGGCGCCAGCTCTGTATATTCGAGTATAAAATTGAAATAATCGGTGAG
>JACYFI010001012.1:0-10210 GCA_020975735.1 Ophiocordyceps xuefengensis | reverse complement strand
GATTCTTATAGATTCATAATGAAAAATTTATTTAGAATTGAAGTTCAGATTATATATAGTACCCAGAATCTGATTTAGGAACAAGGAGATTCAGAATGCTAGAAGTCGAATAACCGAGTTATATACCTAGTTTTAACACATTATTAGATTTTCATACATCAGGGGATGTCATACATTTCGTTTGTTTGCCCTTCATTTGGGTAATAACATGTTTGATGCATATCCTGGTGACTAAATCAAGGTTCAGTTTTTATTTTAATAGAGAAGGAGTATTTTATGGTCAGTGTTCAGAAATATGGGAATCTATTTACAATTCATATGCCATAGTTATAGAACTCTGTAAATTTGTAGAACACCAATTTTGTTCATTGATACAATAAATGCTAACTTATTATAATGTCAATTTTAGTAGATTTGTTTGACTTAGCTTGGGTCAATATCATATTATTGGTTTCCTAATCCCCGGGACCGGTGGGGGGGGGGTTTAGGGTCATGAAGGTTACACGCCTCAAGCCCTTAAGTGCAACCTCATACTAAAAGGGGGTATGAGGGTTTAAAGGTAAAACAATGAATCCTACGGGACTAGGATGTAGTCCAAATCTACAATGCCCCTTAGTCATTAATGACTAAAATATATATATATATGATACCTAAACATAAGAATAATTTGATCATAATTTTATAAAATAAAACATTGAGTTTACCTTAGTCCTTTTTTTAATAGGAAACATAGGATCTGTATTTATGAGAAGAAAATAATAATATTAAATGCTTCAAATCTTCTTTAGGACAAATAATGCCTATTAATCCGGTAAAATCCCTAATAATTGGTAGGTTCTATTACCTTTTGACCGATATATAAGGGACAACGTATGTCATCTACATTATAGTAGTTTGCCGGAACAGAACTGCTATTGGCTTAAGCGATTCTAGTTGTTTTTATGGACTAGGAGGGGAAGTATTTGTTAGAAATATAAAAAGTATTTTAAGTTATATTGTGTTACCCATTACTGGGTGGTATAGTTTTCCGGCCTTTTTTGGTAGAAAAAAGGTTTCTGGTCAGGTAGTGGTTTTATTAAGTTGTCTTATGTATAATTTCAACAAAAAATATTAGGCTATTATTGGGATTTCTTTTAAGTAAGATTAAATAATAATCAAGTATCTATATAACTTGTTTAAGTGATTACATACGTGAAATCATTTAAATATGTTAGTAATTTTCAAAATTTGATGTTTATCAGTACTATGTAATACCGTATTATTAATAAGTTCTTTAGTTCATATCTATCTAATGGATTAATTAGCCAAGTCCTCGAGGAACCCTCAGTGGGAAAAGGTGTCTATGGGGGGGATCAACTGTCAAACTCCGGGATATCCTAAAGCTTCAAGCTGTAAACCAAGTTATAAATTGAAAAACTATGTGTGGCTAAGTAAGATTACTCAGGTACGGAACAAGCCTTTTAACATGAAGTGAAAACGTAAATGACGACAATCGGACGGATCTAAAGTCAAACAATACCCTAAACAGTATTGTTAAAAGGGCGAGAGTAGACGGCGTTACGATTAAGCCAAAAATTATCGATTAAGTGTACTCTAAAGGGTTTCGAAAAGAACACAGTGGATGTTTAAATACGGTTTCAACCCGCAACCAAGTTGAAATCCTATTCAAAGTCCCATTACCACAATTCGATTTGTAAAAAAAATATTCTTACCTATAAAATACTACAGTTGCAACCCTAGAGTCTTTGACGGTGAATAGACGGTGAGGGGTTCATTTTTACAGATATATGTACATAGAAAATCAACATGTAAATTAGGTGAGGATTGTTCAAATTGAAATTTCAATTAAGTCCACATAAAAAGTATCTTTACTTATTATAAGTCTAGTTACAACAAGACTTAGGTGGGTTCGGGTTCCTATACATATGCCTCTGAAACCCAGAAGAAGATATTTACCGTGATTCATATAGATTCAATTGAAAATTTTTAAATAAAACTTATTATTTATATACGAACAATATCCGTTTAATTGGACTCAAAAGCGACGGATTTATTTAATTGTTGTAAAACAACGGTAAATTGTAAATAATAAAGCTATCTTAGTGTGGAAGGTATAATCAAATAGTAAATATTAAGGCACCAATGAATTTAAGGTTTATCTAACACGGTTAAGATAATCAGAGTTTGCAGAGGTTATTTACTCCTGTTGAAAGTTCCCTGTAAAAAATTTTGATAATGTAGATTTTTGTACGACCAGATTGAATTTAGGATTTATTAGTAGCAAGAGGGGAAACTTTGATGTTCTAGCCATCAAGTTCGAACATAAATCAGGTTTCGAACGTTACAATGAGATTTAGAAATATCGCAAACATAAGTAGGGACCTTAGATTAATTGGAAAAAGATAGTTGAGATATTTGAGGTCAGGAAATATTACACAAAATAGGAGGTTAATCTGCAATTAGTTTCAACAATAAGTTGACTTGCTGATATTCACCATATAAGTAGTTTCCATATTTTTTTAAAAAAAACCCTATTATGGTAAAAAACTATGGTTATCTCGATTTGATGTAAAATCCACAATTTATGATATTAGATCGTGCTCATTCTTACGCGTTCGAAGGTATAAATTAATTGGAACGAAAAAATCTGGTATAAATATGAGGTAGAAGTTCTTAAGATAAACTTACCATTGTTAATATCTAACAACCCAATAATCAATTTGTAGGATAAATTGATTTAAAACCATAAATCAAGATTCTTAGCCCTATTATAAAAGTTTTGTACCTTTATGATGATTATACTAGTAACTTGGAAAATAATAACTGTTGATGTTTGTTAGGGTGAGAGGTGATTGGGGGTTTGATTTCCATACCTTTTATAAGTTTGATTTTAACTGAATTGCAGCTACATCAAAGTCTTAGGGGCATTTTAAACGTGATAGAGTTGGAAATTTTTTTTTAACAATAGAGAATGCCTTTGTAACATTATGATCTTTGGTTAGTTAGTTATATTGTAAAATTCTAAATAGCCTTCCTTACCTAACGAAAGGTTATAACTTTAACATAGGGTATATGTTTTATATCGGAGCTTATGGCTAAAAGTTACAGGTAAGGTCCTCCATATTTGATTACCCTGCGATGGGAAGGACCTACGCCAGTTCCGGTTAATTCACGCTGCGAACATGTTACGGCCGGGTGTTATTTATTCATATCTCATCTCCTTTTTAGTTATAATACAGTAGTACTTGTTATTACTTTTATTTGTATATTGGAGGCAATAACTACTGTGTTAGCTCTTTTGTTACGATTATGTTCCAACAAGATAAGTTAAAAAAAAGTAATCCTTATTCGAGCTATTGTCCCAAGTTAGGGGTATTGATGGTTAATAGCTATAGGTTATCTTCTTATAATATTGCGTATAATTCTCAATTTAATAAATCCCGTTTCCTACGAAAGGATGGTTATTCCTTGGTGCAGGTGCTCGGCTAAATACGCGCTCTTATTTGCTTAATCAGGACTTAGGAAGATAATGGTGGATAAATGGTGAATTACCTTTAACTTATACAGTCTAATTAATTGCTTAGTCTTTAGTCTAGTGGCTTTTCCCTTTTTATGACAGGATTTAATAGGTAAAAGGACTTATATTAGAATCTGCTTATGGCATAATTGGGCTTAGTAGTATTATAAAACGTGTATTTTTAGCAGTAATAGGTGCGATTTTACTACCTAATAAGTTCAGTTCAAGTTATGTAATACTTAACCTTTTTAGCTAATCCTCAATGGCCCGTGAATTTTATAAAAATGCACCGTGAAGGGCGACTATTCTTAAGTTGACTTCTAGTTATCTTAGGCTTCCTATTTCAATAAATTTTGGTTACTTAACCAAGATATTTTTATTGGTTAGGGTCTGGATTTTTACGCATAAAGTATATTTATATCACCCGTATGCATGAATTTAATGGACAACAGGAGTTGCTGTCACCCCCTCTCTTTCGATTTAAAATATTATCCTTTTAATATTCGACAGAATTATTTATCAGCTTTATGCTACTTGTAATTCCTGGATTATATACCTAGTGCCTATATCAAATTTCAAATTTATCTACTTTTAGCTACTACTATATTTGCGGTTTTTTTCAACCAAACAGTTTCCTTACTAAGATTTTTCTATAATAAAAATTTATAGTCTAAATACAGTTTTAGATATAGATGTCAAACAACTAAAGGTATTAGATAAAGGTAGTATAGAATGAGTAAGGTCCCCTTATGGTATGGTGAGTAGTGTTAACAAAAATAAAGGTAGAAACAGGTTTTCTAATTCCAAGTAAAGGAAGTCGTAACAGTTACGCTCTTTTTACTGTATAAGTCATTATGTTTTTACGTATCCTATATATTACTTCCGCACCAAACATTGTTTGATTTTAGTTAAATTCAACTTATAGTAATCGTGTGTATCAAGCTTCTAATAGCTAATCATAGAATTATAAGTTTACTAAGGTGCGAGGAAAGTGTTTGGTCTATTCAGGAGTTGCAAATCAAAAAAAAATCTGGGTCCGGCTAGTAGTTACGATTAAGAACAAACACTTTTTATGTATAACTTCAATCCAAATAGTGTCCTTATATAAGAATTTCCTCTACCACACCTTTTTTTATCGGTTAAGGGACCGCCCCATCTAGCAATAATAGGTGAGTCAGAGCGAACCAAGGAGGCTTTATTGATAAGGAAAAATAGCGGAGAAGGTCTAAAATAAAAGACCGCTACCAACTTTTATTCTGTAATGTTCGGGTGTGCGAGAGATCCAACAAACTTGTAAAAGATGAGAATGGAGATTATTATTCCTTTGAAAAAAGCTAGCTGACGGAAGGTAAGCAGAAGCTGGAACAGCAAGAAAGAGGTATCAATAGATCGGTGGACCGCAACTTTAAAACCTCTCTGAAGGGGGGTGGTGAAGGCCGAACTCCTCAAGCTGGACCATCCTGCAGCCCTGTCCCGGATTCACCTCAAAGCCTGGACCATCCAAGTCAGCCCGGCTCCTTATGACTCAACCTCATGTAGTTCCAATAGCCCGAATGACTCAGAAAAGTTCTTGGTTCGCTTCAAGATTCCAGATAAGATTCCTGTAGGAAGACAGATAAAAGATGTATAGTTCGCGCATCAAAAGGAATCGGATAACGAAGATTTAAAAGACGAAGATCAAAAGGAAAGTAGAAAAAAGCAGAAATGTTTACCCGATATGTTAATGAACGATGTAAAAGACCAAAGGTAAAGGAGAGAAAAAGAAAAAAGATGAATTCAAAGGACTATTAGCTGAAGAAGATAAAGGTAAAAGGGAGTCAAAAAGAAGCAAAAGGAATTCGGACTTCAGATAATGATAAATTATAGAAAATAAAATCTCAGAAAAACTGAGGCTGAGCGGCTAAAAAAGGCTTCAGTATAGATTATTGTACGTGAAAAGGAACAAGTTGAAATGCTTCATTTTCGTGTTTAGATCGGGGGTGATTAACCCCTATTATCTATCCGATCATGTTATCATTTTTTTGTACACTTAATTATGAAGTCTTTAGGTTGCCACAGAGTTAGTTAGGTCTGCTGCATCTAGGCTTTTATTTTTAAATGCAAAGCAAATAATTTGCAACAATATTGCAGATATATGATTTTTATATAGGTAAATTAATATTATTGAAATGCATAAGTATATTTATGTAGTTTCGTTTAAGGAAAAGAAAACATATTACCTTTTTATACAGCTGATATACCAGCCTAAAAATTTATTAAAAAATAACCAATCGTCAGGCGACAAGTGTGCGGCCTCCGCAGGTGCATTAAGACGCACTATGACGATTATTAATGATGACCGTTAGTTGTGTACTAACTATTATTTTCTAAAAGAAAGTCATACGGTTAGGTTGTTGTTATGATAAGTATCTATTATTAATTTTAATTTAAAAAAAAATACAGACTTGAATTTTAATAAAAGTCATTCCTTGTCTTAAAATTAGTTAACGCTTATAAATGATCCATTCCAACCAACCAATAAAAAATTTATCATGAAAATTTGGTTCATTACTAGGGCCTTTTTGTCTAGTTATACAATAATTCACAGGAGTAACTTTAGCTATCATATGACCAGTATAGCTGAACATCAAAATTCCATTACGTTGAGCATATTATCGTGACGTACTCAAAACGGTTGGACCTATTCGTTATTACACGAGGTAAATACAGCTTTTCTAAAAAGTCATTTCTTTTTAGTGGTACTTTCACATGCTTAGTAGGTTTCTCATACGCATCATATAGCAGCTCCTAAGAAATTCAGCTTGTAGTTAATTAGAAGCCTTTAATCCTTATCCTATGATAGGTAAAGGTTTTCTCACCTAGGGGGTTTAAACTTTAAAATACCCAAAGAATGCATTATATATTTATAATTCAGCAAATTAAATTAAAACATTCAAAATAAAAGAATTATTCGAATCATTAATCCTATAGGAAAATAAAGAACTTTTTTAGGATCTAAAATATTAAAACCCTTATTTATTTATGATTAATTCTAGGTGAAGAATTTCTTGTTGTAAAATATAGGCCTAAAGAAACTAAAGGCTTAGCTGGTAATTTTATATGTTTTTAAATAAAAAACTTGGAAAGTATATTATATGGGTCTGTTTCTCATGGAGAATAATTTCTTAGGTTTACAAATCATTTAATCTATTTAGTGGTAGTAAGTCCTGAAAATTCAGTTAATAAATATGGTAACCATACTTATGTATTCAATTGGTTAAGAGGTTATTCCTAAATAGTTAAACAAAGAAAAATAAATAAAGAAATATATTAACACTAGAAAACTTTTATTTAAAGCTTTTTTTTACCTGATTACGAATAATTAAGCTGAGCTGGATCTAGTTTTGGTTATTAACATACTAGATAAGGTAACTAGAATAAAAATGAAAGCTCAAAATATAGTGAAAACGGGAAAGAATAGGAGATTTAATACAGAGCTAAAACCCTTTGTTAACAAAACAATAGAGTCTTGAGACATCACCTTCGTAAACTAGAAAGCATGTAAATATAACAGAAACAGGGATTTTAAAAATATGAAAAAGAATTCTAATCATTATATCTGTAAACAACTTAAATAAATATAGTATATGGGTGAATTAAAGTTAATGTTTGAACAGCAGAAGCTTTAAAGTTGTTCATCCCAAAACTATACAAAGGAACGTTAAAAAGTTCTAAGTATATCTAAAAGACGTTTAATTGTTGATTATATAAAATAATCATTTAGTTATAGCCGTTAGTATAAAGTTTATTTGTAATTTATGGAAAAAAATAAAAACTTAAAGCACGAATGACCGACAAGGGTCATTGAAGAAAAGCCAAAAATTTCTTTCGAATACTAGTGAAAAGGATTAAAATAATACTTACTTTAGGATACAAGATCGGTCCGGGTTCTCCATGAAATCGCGAAGCTTGGGTCCTAGGGTAGGGTAGCTGAGAAACGCTGCTTATGCAAGTCGAACTTTTTATCTATGGTATTTTAGATAATGTAAATATTCGACAGAAAGATATAAGGTTTTTAAATATAAAAGTAAAGTTTGGTTATTTTTTACACTTACGTCAAATGAGCCCTATGAGTGGGCCACGTTATTAACTAAGCTTAATAAGTGCTATTACCTTGATTGGACAAAGACGTAGTTAGAGTCAACAGCGAAATACAAGTTTTTAGTTTAATTTTGGCCGCTATTTGTTTTGAATAATTTATTTACAGTATGGGCCTACAATAGGGCGATGTACGATAAATAACGCATTTTAAAAAAGAATAGGTAAAACATTTTGACTAAACAGATTATATAACCCTCCTTCGTCTTTTTAGCTTTTTAGGTAGCTTAATAGTGGAGATGGTTAAATACAATAACTAGGACAACTAAAGGATATATAACACATAAAATTACATTCTTTACGATTCTAGATGATATTCACTTTAGAGTATATTTATGTCTGTCTTTAAATGAGGTAGTATCAATATATATAAGATTTGACAAAAGCCCATACATGTAACTAAGTAAATAATAGAACTTAATTACAGAAGATATTATTTCCCTTTACTATTCATCAATGATGTATTACATTCTTTAACGAAACTGGAGTTCAATCATTTAAATGTAGCTATTCTATATTAAAAAATAATATTAAAACATCATACTGTAAATAACATCCCATTCTAAAGATAATATTTAAAAGATGTGTTTAACTCCCTTATAGTGGCAATATGGGGTACACAATTGTTTAACCAATTTCTTTAATTAATTGAATATACTAGGAATTTTACCATCTCGAAAAAGTATTTTTTTTGCTTATAAAGTAATAATGATGGCCTGTTTTTCAATTAAAACAAAGCATGCATAAAATTTACTTTGAACCATTTAAAATTATAATTAATACTAATGAAGAAAAGAAAGTAGAGACACTCATAACTACAGTCAATTTAGTGTTTAGTTACGAAGGTCTGAGTGATACAACCGTTATATTTCCTTTTCGCCTAATTGCGTTTTACATCCTTTTGATAGGGTTAAGTACATTCAAATATCAAGTAAAATGAATTAAAAAACTAAAAAATAAGCATCCGTTATAAACAAATTCAAAAAATCACAAACTGTAAATACGGGCCATCCTTAAAAATAATATTATTTTTTAGAGGCAAAAGGGGAAAATTACCAAAGACATTTGACTAATAGGAACCTCCCTTAATAAATTATGTTTTAGAGCGGAACTAATGGGTACTTTACTGCCAAGCAGCAGTAAATAAGAATTAAGAACAGTTCAACATAAATCAGTTGAGTTTTGTACAACGAAGATACTTAACATCGATAACCCCTACATTTGAATTGTGCTGCTGCGCAGCCCAGAGGTGAAAAGCCGGGTTTGTTCACATCTAAAGCGCGCTAAAAAATTTAAGACATCAGTCTAAATATATCTTGAATAAAATAAAAGTATAAATTAAAAAATTATATCCATTATATTGTGCTACTGAGGAGGTTTCTCTGTAATAACGCAACTTTATACCAGAAATTTCTCGTCTCGTACCACCTTGAATTTACCTTGTGTATTAGCAGGCATTAGTACTAATGCTACATTTAATAGCTGTGCACGTTCGGCTGGAGCTCAGAAACCCTTTAGTGGGTACCTGGATACTATGATAAGAAACCTTTTCCGCTCCCTTTACTACCTTCTTTAAAGATTTATTACTTTACTCATTACTTTTATTTTTGTTTAAGTAATGTTTTGTATTCTTTATCGCCAGTGTGTTTTAGGGATATTGACAATATTATAAATGGTAATCCAAACTGCAAACACCCCTGCTGCTTATTATGGCCAGGAATGAATATTTATTACCCCTTTTAGCTTTAATAATATCTATTACTAATAAATTATTAGGTTGTTATAGCTATGTTAGTTATTATTAAATATGTTTGTCTACATAAGTTTAGATTTAGGTATAATAAAGGTTATGAACCAATTCAAGACCCGCCCGATAAGAAAATAATGTTCTATGGTAATTTATTTATAAAACTTCTTGATATTAAGTAATTAGGGGCTAAAACCATCGTTGAAAGTCCATTTTTCTAGAAACTTGGACCAATTCAGGTAAGTTCTATATTTTCTTACTATCCTTTTGTTTAGTTCCTGTTTAAAGCATAATAGAAATCACTCCAATAGACTTATATCACCATAATTAAACTTAATTATAAAACTATTTAATGGTCTAATACGTAATACTTGGGCTATAGTCTTTTATTATCTTGTCCCAGTGCTACTAAATAGATTAATTATATATAATATTTACTCTCAATTATAAAAAGATTATGTTTGTATAAATGATTACACTTTGATTGCCCAAATATTAGTATGAGGCGGTTCAAATATCCTCCATAATCTTTACCTTGAAGGAGTGAAAGTTAATATTAGGATTTCTTGAAGTAATTTTCACCAAAATATATATATATAGAAATATTGATAATATAATTATCTTAAAATATTGACCTTGCGCCCGTATATCTTACCTTAGTGTGGGCATTAAAATGCTATCAAGTGGGTGTAATTCGAATTTTTATTCTTTAGTGATAGAGCGAAAAAATACAATGTCTTACGAAAATGTCAACATTTGGTGTAGAGTATCAAAGTACATGCTTCCAATGTAGTTGACTAATTTCTGCT
>JACYFI010001011.1:0-12130 GCA_020975735.1 Ophiocordyceps xuefengensis | reverse complement strand
ACTTCACAGTGATAAAATCTTTCATGATCCCGAAGTTTGTACAAAAATAAAACGTTTTACACATCTTTGTCTGAGAATTAAATTTGTACACTCGCCTACAGATATTACTTAAATTGCCTACCTGATTATAGGTTTCGCAGAACCAATCTACTTCTTTTAGCCGTAAAGTTTTTATATAGGTAATTAGTACATATGATAAATAGCAAAGTCTGGTAAAGCTGAAGTTCCTTCTCCCTAAATAATAAGATATACCTTATATACTTTATTAATCCGTTTAGCAATATAATAAATACTAACTCCTGGCTTTTAATAGTGAAGATGTTTTTTATTAGATCTACTCCACTTTTTTAAAGCTTTACTATGCTGGCTCTAGTAAACACCTATTGTGTTTTAGCTGTGCTGTTAAAATATCAAAAGATACCTATTTTTCCCTTAGTATAGTATTCAAATCCAACATCGACCCTTTTTTAACCACCTATAAGGCTTATAGCTGATTTAGTATCTTTTTGGCGTGGTTTTTTCTGCAAGTCTTATAACCCTTTTCGCTAGTAGACCTTTTATCTCTAATTTACTTTGTGGTAATATTATTCCACCTGTTCTTGGCCAATTGTTATCTGAATTTTCTCTAGCTTTCCTCATTAAACGTATAGTCCTTCTCTACAAAAAATTCTAAAAGTTCTTCTGTATGTTGTAAAGCCTAGAAAAAAGAATTTGCCTTTTCTAAGTACGTTATATGTGGTTGATAAAAAGTCTAGATAGTGATTGGTCTCTTTTAATAACTGTGTTTTCTTTTTAGTAATAATTCTACATATCAATAAGTAAAGGTTATAGTATCCAATTTCAAAAGAGGCGAGTTTTCGCCCGTTGAGAAGGTGTTAACGTAAAAGGTTAAATGCTTAACACATAATAATATTTTAAAAATTTATTAGTTAAATTTATAGAGCTACCAGTATCCCCTCCGGGGGATTAAGTAAATTTTAATGTATGATTTTATTTAATCACAGCACATTTACAACCTTCATTTCTACCCGGAGGGAATAGGGCGAAGCCCCAATCATTTAATATTTTGCATTTAAATCAGATAAGCTCTTATTACTATGGAGATTACCGGTATGTCATACCTGATAGTGTAATATCTTCTTTTCATGATGAACTTCCGCCTTATATATTTCTGTATACATCTTAAATAACTCAATTCCTTTTATTTTTAAAGCCTATTATGAGGCTTTAAGTAATAAAATGTGGATAACCCCCAAACGCGTTTACTCTTCCTGCATCTGCTCTGCAATTATTCTTACTTATCAGTGTCAGGGATTAAAAATTAAAGGGCCAATGCTAGAACCAGAAGTTTTGTTTTATATTTCAAATTACTATTATACTTCATCTATAAGATGCCCCTAATTACATTAAGGAACCTATTGAGTTAATATGCGTATTTATGTTATTTCGTTATCCTTCGATAAGGGTCTGGACTATATCTTAAAGCCTTAAATTTCTGAGCTTTGATGTTGCAAGCGTAAGCTAGCCATTATAATTGATAGCCAACCAACATTTAAGCGATGAACTGCACACCCTTATAGGTGTATTGCTGCGGATCCGCCCAATATACTTAGTCGTATATCATCTATGTTTTACCCTTACCGCAAGTCATTAAGCGTGCCACCCCTACATATGTTTTAACCATATTTGCTTGGCCTAGATTGCTTTAGGTTTTCCTCAATTTGAGGTTATTGCGAAAGGTTCATTTCTTAACATACTGGGCTATTTAAAAGATTGCTTACTCTTTTTATTCTTTACAAGTATCACAGTCAGTGGCTTTCTTTACTACACCTACCACCAGTTCTTCGGAAGATTATGCTAAATCACCCTTCGGACTTTTAATAATTCCTGATCTTAATGGTAAATCCACCGTGTTCGGGTCCTAACTTGAGCACTGGTTTTCGTTATTTAAGGCCCCGGGTTTCAACTCGTCATATGCTGCATTTCCAACGTTAACTTGGGGACCCATTTGCAAAAGGTACGTTTCTTTTTTTATCAACTGTCTTTAAAACTGCTATTTTCGTTTAGTTTCCCCTCATGGTACTTTTCACTATCGCTCATAGTATCATAGTTTGGCCTTTTGTGAAGGTTCCCCATTATTTAAACATGTTTTTGTACGTATCTACTTTATAGGTTACTTTTAATTTTCATAGGTATTCATTAGAATCCCTTTGATTTATTCCTGGAAATTACTAAAAGATAATTCAATTCACTTCGTTTAAGTTAGGATTTCTCTTAGGAGCTTATGTAATTTTATAGGAAGTTACCCCATATTCCGTGGCATTTGCCACAGTTTTTACTGTTGCGACTTATAAAAACAATCAAGCAGAACAATCAGAGAGCATAGCAGCTCCCTTTAATTTCTTAAGATATGAAAATTTTGTCGCCATGGCTTGGGAGACACAGCAAACATTTGTTCATAATTTTTTTTATAGGTAAATAAAATAAGTTTACAATTCTTGAAAGATACACTTCAAAATAAAGAGCTTTTAGCATAAGAAGAAGGTTTTGATATTACCTCCAAGGTTTTCCAATCAGTCCCTTTCGACCGACGAGCGAGTTAAAAATATGGAGTTTCTATTGCCCTATGCGATATAAATATTTTCTGATTTGATACCATGGGCGATAAATTCCTAAAATAGCTCTTATATTACCTTTCTATAAATTAAAAGTTATACTTATTATACTTTTTGTTTTTAAAACAGGTATTTCTATACATTGTTCTTAAGGTAAGTGTATGGATAATTCGGGTTACTGTGAACTCGAATACACCCAAGGGGAGAAAACCTTCTCGCAAGGAAGGCGCTTTAACCACTCAGGCCATAATGTGTTGCGAGTCTGAATTCGTATTGACTGTTAGGCCATTATACACAATAACTTATAAAATTCCATAACCTTATAATCATTCAAGTAATATTAACTATTAATATGTAAATCACTTTCGACCCTTAATTATATACAAAATTGTAATAATAATACTTCAAATACTTAAAGATTAATGAATAATATCTTGCTTTGCAGCGACAAAAAACTTTAAATTACCTTAGTTTTATAGTTAACGCCTCTTACGAGCGCTCAAAGGCTCACCATAATCGAGTTTGAGGGGTATGATGGACCTGATAAGAAAATAATAAAGCAAAGGATCGCGTTAGCACCTAATGAAAATTTTCATGAAAATAAAAATTATTCCTTTGTGCAGCTGCATTGTTATACTTCTGGAGCCTCGTACGGTGTTTCCCTTCTGGCCTTGCACCCCCCCCCAATCCTTCGAGTATGCGGGTCATGGTCTGATTCTCTTCGATACAGGAAAACAATTTCGTAGCCTTACTCAAGATACCCGTGCATGAGTGAAAACCACGAACTAATGTAAACTCCTCATTACAATGCAGCCGTATGCAGGGGAATAATAAGCACAAGCCCTAGTGTCTTATTTTTTCTAGTTAAACCAGAGGCCCTTGACGGATTTCATGCAAGCCTTGGCTTTCAAAATCTCTTGAACATTATTTTTTCTAAATCCTTGTCCCTTGTTTTGCACCACTAGACAGGGTTGCTAATGTGGCTAGCCCTAACAGGAGGATTGGGGGTAGTCCACCCCCGAAGCTCTTGTCGAGATAGGGTTCAACAAACATGTTAAATTAGTTAATAGACGGTTTACACAAATAGGTTATAAAGTGTATACTAATCTATCCGTCCCTATTTTAACTCAGGATACTTTGGGATTGAACCAAAAATTTGAAGGTTGAACGCTTCCTATTTTACCCCAATTTAAACTCAACTCTCTATTGTTTTGTAACTTGCTACAAAGGGCTTACAGGATGCAAGGGGCTGAAAACACTGTAGCAGGCGTTACTAAGAGCCACTAGCCCTATAAACAGCTTACAGATGAATAATCACGTTGCAAAAACGGATGTGGTTAACAACCCAAATAAATCAAACTACCACCTTAACCAACCGGTTCATTCTTCTTAAATCGTACATATTAAAGGGCCTGTCTTATAAGGCTTCTTATATATCCTGTTTACTAAACCTTTAATCCTTGCTTTGGTTTGGATGTCCCCCCCTCCCGTCTATAATTTTTTCATTTTACCTCTTTCGAAGTCCTAATCCTTGCTTGATTCCTTACTCCTAGCTTGCGCCCAGCAAAGGAATAACTAATGACGACTTGTACCTACAAACCTGGGATCGGATAGCGCACGCCATCTATAGTACCATATTCCTATCCTTAAGTGAACAGCGGGTTAGGATAGGCTTATGCAGCGATCAAGAAATAGGGCAGGTATTCCTACGAATCGGGACGCTGGGATGATATTCTTATCCAGAAACACCTTTCCCGATTTAAAGGAAGGGAATCTTTACTCATATATATTTTTGCATTACCTTAGGGATTCCTATATAATTTCTACTTATTTCAACCCAGTTTCCTTACAGGTGTTATGTATTTCACATCGAATCCTTTAATTACCTTTAGGTAGCTAAGCTACACACTATATCTCTAATCTTTTGTTCAAGATTTGGGCATTATAAACAGCTCCCTAGAGTCAGATCTTATTTGTTTTTTATCGTTTCTGCTTTATTACATTTTTACAGCTTTTTAAGCGAACACGTTTCCTCAAGAAGGGTATAACGAGTTAGTAGAAGCGAGCAGCCAAACCAAAAGCGGTACCACCCACCCGTAACCTTAAAGAAAAAATAACGCATTAACGATCAAGGAGTATAAGAATTAACCAATATAAAAGTCTTCGTTTGAACTTATTTAAAAACTTGAGAAATCAAAGGATTTGACACCGTTTAACACTTGTGGTAAGAACAAACGTTCTACCAATTTGGATACTTAACATTTCTCTATTTTATTTATAATAATTATACGTAGCTCCCCCTTTATTTATTTGTGCCTTGATAAAATAAATAAGCACTGCTTCATATAAAATTACACAGAGGAAGCAGGACCAGCGTTTGAAAAAATCACGAAGCCTACTTTCTATTACTCAACGCAGCTATATAATGCACAAAGATATTGTTAGGTTATGGTTGGTTGAGTTGAAAAAATACATACATGCAGTGGCACATATTTTTCCTGTGTATCCGCGCTGTATGCGCTCTTGTTTTTCCTAAAAAAAGTGCAAAAATAAGACGCAGCACATTAACTTATATAAACAGGCTATCTGTTGAAGTATATAAAACATCAAACCAGCCGCCCCTATTTTGCAGATCGAGCAGGGGAAGGGTTTAAATTTAAATAGAAACAGAAGCGAGTACTGTGAAAAGCCATTGCGTGAACTTTACTGATTAGCTGAAGCCTTGTTTTAATTTAAAGCGTTAAGTTTAAGCAAATTTAGAATAAGAATTTACAACAAGAAGTCTTTAAATACAGAGAAAAGATAAACTTGTTAAACCTAAGATAAGTCTTTGAACTTGTTAAGACCCTAGGAACCAAAACCTATATTTACCTTGTCTTTTAGTGCTCGTATGAAATAAGTAGTACTTTTCAAACTTTAAACGCTTAAATGCTAAGCAAAAGCTTAAACATCAGGTTCTAATCTTAGGCAGAGATCAGAAGAGACTTGATTCATTTATAGCTGCTTGCCTAAAAAAGTAACTTGATATAAATATTTTTATTCTTAATCTGTTCTTCTTTCTTACGTAAATTATTAAGCACCTATCATCGCTAATTAATAAGATTATAACTAGTCAAATAAGAATCATATATGATAAGAAGGTTTTATAATAAATATTTACTATTTGTAGACTGTGAATGTTTCTGTCATATTACCGATCTCAATTAGTAATAGTAACAAACATAACCATTAGGTGTGTTTGGGTCGTAATTTTGATTTGTATGTTAGTTGGTACCAACTTCTTCTTTAAGAAAATATATCCACCCGTATTTACCTTGTTATAAGTGAAATAATTAGATTGTTGTTATGTTTACTATTATAAACTATTAATTGCTGCAATATAGTAAGGTCAATATGGGGCTGTAATAGCATAAATTAATGAATATTGTTACAAATAATGCTAAAAGGGACTACTAGTTTCAATATTGCTTTGTAATTCAAGCTTGGTTTCTTATATACAATTAAACACAGAAAAAAAAAATAACTATAGAATTTTACGGCTCCCTATATATACAAAATTAATTAAGAGGAAAACCGATAAAGGTTAATCCCTAAAAATATTAATAAAAGGAAATAGATGCAAATATCATCCTATTAAAGACATAAAGATGCCTGTATGGATTTTAAAATGATTAACCAGTGATACCCGAAAATAATGCCAAAGTTATGACTTAAAAACATCTTAGATTTATTCTTACTGTTAACCTTAGGAATAATACATCGTGTATAAGGGGCGAAGAATCAAAAACCCCAATTTGACTACTGGCTTTATTTTTTTTTTTGCAAACCTAAAAAATTAGGACTAACATATATTTTATGGGCTACTTTATATCTTTTTCTTTGGTGTGGTTGCCAAGTTATCTTACATTATTAAGGATCCTTTAAACGTCCCTTGCTCTGAACTCCGTTACTTCCCTACTTCGCCAACCGCAAGAGTAAAACTAATCGGAGCTAGGTGCTAACCAAGGATCCGAAGCCCACGCCACTATTAACCATTTCAATCCTTAGAAAAAGCTTCAGATAAGGGGTCGACATTTCTGTTCCCTGCTGGTTGGTTAGTGAAACATACATGCACCCCTCTTCGAAGAAAGGATAAATAATCATAAATCCTGCCCACGCCTTGATAGGGAAAAAGAAGTTCTACCATCCTTTAGTGTTACTGTCTGTGCAGTTGGGCTATTTTTGTATATATTGTACTAGCTAGCGTGCTTTGCATAAAGAATAAAATGAAAAATAAGGAGTAGGCTTCGTCCTTACTCAAAGGTGTAAAAATTGTAAGAAAAATTCATACACCCAAGCTCTTATCCAATAGATCCCTAAGGGGTCCTTTCGCCAGAAGGGCTTTATAATCAATAAACCGCCGGCTAGTCAGACTTGCACTGACATATTTCCCAGATTCGGAAATCGTAGGGTCTATGTCATATAATTATTGCCCCGTTTAAATATATTTTATTGTAATTTTGCTTTCGATTATTTTTAATTGCTAGAGGGAAGCCTCGTCCTACAGTTACGGGCCAAGGGCTAAGGAATCTAAGGCGAGCTCCAATATTGGAAACATCTCATAATAATTTTATACTAAGATCAACAATCCCTTTATTGTAAAGGGTGAAGAGGGTGATCTGTATAAATTAACAGTAGTTTTATTATTGTTACATTAAAATTTAGAAGTTTCTTTGTCTTTTAATCCTGAACGAAGGTATAGAAAAGGGAGGAAATTTGTCAGAAAAGTGAAGAAGCCCACCCTCCGAAGGTCCACCTATTAGGCTTACACGATATAAGATTATTTTTTAGGTTATGCCTGATTTTATAGCTTGCGTAGGCCACCACCTTAAAAGATAAGCTATTTTTACTTGCTTCCCTTTGCTTTAGGGCCTGCGCAAGCAAGGGGATAAACGAGGTATGGAACGCATGTGATCATGTTTCACCTACCAACCAACAACACTAAAATTAATTTGACTGTTTAATACGATATACATATCTAAAATATGTTTACTAGATTCTTATTGTTAATAATATTGAGAGGTTTTTTTGAATTTATGTTATTTGCTAAGCAATAACCAATGATGCCCTAAGGTATTAGCAAGCTACTTTAGAAAATATTTTTAATTTATGAAAATCCAATTTTGATTACAATTATCATGGAAGTCGTTCAATTTAAGAGTCTCATCCATAATCCTCATCAAATCCTGGTTTCGAATTTATCATTATTAGTAAAGCCTGTTTTATCACATTTACTTATTGTTTCTTTATACTTCGAACCGTTATTGTCATAACAAACATCAGAAACAGAATCACTTCTTCCTCTTTTTACGCGCCTTTATCTCCGCGGCATGATTATCAATTGTTGATCGCAAGCTATCCCTGTAGTTCCTAATTCTGAGGGGATTCATATCGACACTATTGTAATTTTGGATTCAGCTTTCATCTTCAGATTGATTGAGTCACACGTAGGTGATATAGATTCAAAGTTAGTTGATCTGATAAAGGTTTCTGAAGGAAGATGTGGATGCATTTCTAGATCTATTTAAAATTATCCCCTCCTAAAGTTGGACCCACCCGTCTTGTTCCATAATATTCCACTTTGGAGTATGAAGAACCCAGAGATTAAATGGAATCCTCGCTGCTTGGTAAGATCTACCCTCCTAGGTATCTCGGACGAGCAGTCACGACTATATAATGTCCACTGCTTCTAATTCTCTTGGCTCGTAATCACTAACAAGCGTCACAACTATCTGACGAATAAGGCAGAATCTGATCCTACTGGTAATTCTCCATTAGGGGTATGGCTTATCAGGGCGGATTCATGTAGGCATTTCTTCTTCTGCGTAGTAGTATAGAATCATGATCCATTGGGTTCTTTCTCCTCTCAGGCAAAGAATTAGAATGGCGGTCCATTGAATTTTCTCCTTTGGCGGTCGGAAGTCCTCGAATTAAGTAACAGAGGAGAAATCTGTAACCATCTGGGGCTTTCCTACAAAAATGATGCACTAGTACTAAAATAGTCTCCATATATTATTGGTTATTTTATCATTTCTTCATTTAGTATCTTTATGTGCATGGTTAATTTGTTATTATCGTTATTTAGTTGATTTAGGGCCCTACAGTATACATTCGAGACAATATAAGACATCAGGTACAAGAATCAAAAAGTGTCAGTAAAGAAATACTGATTTCATAACCTAAATAGATGGTGATCTGGTTAATGTAGTGCTAATATTTCTTTCGATCAGGGCCTTACAAGGCTATGAAGATGTTACTAGATAGTACGTGGAACCATGAACCTGTTCCAAAAAGAAGAGCCAAGTACCAAATACACATCACCTTTATAGTAAATGATGAAAACACCTACATATCCATATTTTGCTTGAACAAAAAAAGTTGCTACATGCTTATGTTTATCATAACTTTTTCATAATTCCCCTTATGCTCAACTATTTCTTGTCGGTACAATAAAATTTTGCTAGATTACCCCACATCCAAGTTGTTTAAATATTGAAATATAAGAACCCAACTACTTATCAAAGTTGCGTCACACAACCCCTTAATTTATCTAAGTATGAGTCACGTTGAACCTTCTTATTCTAAATCATACTAAACTATAAATAAGATCTAGGCTACGATAAATTACTTTCAAATTAATTAAAAGAGCTTGCTGGTTAACAAACCCTATTAATATATAATTTGTTAATATTAATAAAATTTATTAAAAGTTTTCCATGGTAATCTCAAGCTATAAAACCTAAAAATATTTAAAAATCTCAATTAATTTATAATAACTTTTTAAATAAAGCCTACATTTTTATTACCTGTTTTTTACTTTTATTGTTTACTAGAAAAGTAAGTACTATAGCTAATAATTCTCCTCTACTTCTATTCATACCTGACTTTAAAGAAATGTTTATTCTTTTTTAAATACCCTTTCGGATGGCTAGGATGGTCTTTAACAGCTATAATCTCTGATAACTGTAAATAAAAAATCATAAATAATCTCTAAACTTTAATACCTTGTAAGGAATTCATTTTGAAAAGAAGGACTTATTTTATCTTTAATATCATTAAAATTTAGTATACACGATAATAACTTCATCTTCGTGTCTATTAAAGTAGCTTTCCTCAATCTTTCCAACCCTAATAAACACATAATTTTGTTAACAAAAACATCTCATCTCTCGCAATGTTGGTATAGATAAAAACTACAAAGTCAAATATAACCAGTTCGTATAGTTTTTACTTAAATTTATGATCTTAAACTATAAAAAAACCCTCTCCATCTACAAATCCAAGCGATACACTTAGATTTCTAACTATCATTGGTGTATCTATCAACTAAGCCGTGGCTAACACATCTAAAATTAGGAAATGAATTTTAAGTTTCTATCAACGGCATTCTTTTTCGAATTAATTTTCCCTTTCTTATTTAAAGCTGCATACCATACCTTCGAAGATCAGAGGGGTTTACTCGGTTAAAGTGAAATTATAGCTTTTGTTTAAATAAGGAATTTGCTACTTTTTTGAGATCAAAAATAAAGGTATTTATTCAAAAGAGGCGTATTGAATTTTTTATTAGCCGATCCTTGGTTATTGGGACACTATAGCTTGCTCTATTTTATCCTAATTGTCATTTAATTGTACCTATTCCCAACAAAAAAGTATGATTCTTTTCTTAGTAAGAAGTAATCTCATATGTAACCCTATTTTTAAATTTCAGGTGTACATGAACTAGCCTTTGAACGTGTAAGAACTACTCTTCTGGACACTTTAAACTAAAAACCCCTTCACTCATCTGTAAAACACTGTTTACTCAATAGGAGGTAAAGATATGAAATCTTTTATTTCGTACTATATACAAAATCTTTTAACAAGTTTACGCCGCGCTAAATAATTGTAAATGCTATGGGATTTTCAAGGATTACAAGGCCAGGTTTTTATATGAAATTCACTCTTATAATGTTTATAAATACTTAATAAAGTATATAAACAATCATATTCTATAACACTTAACAAAAAAAAGTAAAACTCCATTTAGAAAGCAAGTGAATACCTAAGCTAATAGTACTGTACAAAAACCTGACCATCTAAAGAGTCCTTTCTTCCCTTAACTTAAGAGAGTGAGGTGGGCGAAGGTAATGTTGCTCGCCCCTAGATAATACTATAATTAACGTATTTTAATAAAGGTAATCCGTAAAGGGATTTTTACAAGGTCCTATACCACTAGGAGGGCATTGAGCCCTGAATTTCTAACTGTTAGGTGTTAAAGCACTCACCTTTATTAAGTTTCTTAACCTTAGGAAGATCTTTATAACTAATACTATATTCTATCTTCTAAAATATTCTACCTTTTATTCTGTTTTTTAACATTCATCTAAAAAGCCCCTTCTTTAAGTTAAATAGGGTTTTTTTTCCATTAAGTAGAAGACCCGGGCTTGCTTTAATCTGCGTAATTTTTTTAATTTATAACCATGTAATTTGAGACAAATGTTCAGATAAGTAAGTATAATTTTTTATTACGAACATCTGTAAATTTTTTCAACTATAAGAACCCCCCCACACATCTATATTAGATATATATCTACCCCAACTTATTGAGAATTAAACTTCTCTTAAAAGTTCTTTACTTTGACTCGTTGTTGAGTAAAAATAATCTTAATCCAATTACTGTTTCTCCTAATTTTGATCCGGGGGATGATATTGTTTAATGCTATAAAAACACCCTTCCTCGTCTGTAAAACCCCTTAATAGGTTAAATCAAGAATTATTTCTGGGCGGAGCACTACTCGGCTATTTAAGCTGGCTGTTAGGGAAACTAAGCTTAACGCTCGATAATATTCCACCATTTTAAATGAGCTTTTAATATATAAAACTTTTTTTAAAAAATCCTTCTAATGTACGATGTTGACCTTGTTTTCCATCACATTTAAAACTTCTTTAAAAAAGTAAATAGTGGTTGCTTTACGAAGGTTAATAAGGGATAGTTTGTCAAAAATGATTATTATTAAATTTAAAAAATCTACTAAACCAGGAGACCTAAAATGAACAGAATCCGCCCCTATCTTCTGTGATCCTTTACCTACACCAAAAAAACAATTCGAATTTTCTTCTATAATAAGGCTATATGCCTTTTACTATGGAAGGACACTTCTGAAATATGTTTTACTTATGACCTACCTTAAGATTTTAGAAATCCTGGAGGGTTAAAACACCTATAAACAAAGCGATCCTTTCTCCATCAGGTAAAACCCCAGCTAAAAATTAAATAAAGGATGTTAAAGTTCTGAAGTTGATTAAATAATGTAGTTTTTTAACTAGAATATGCATGTTTTTGAGTATTCTTTAAACATAGAATCTTTTTTTATTCTACATTTATTGTGGAAAGCCTCGTTAAATTAGTATTTTAATATCTCCTTTGAATTTTTAAAAACCCAAAGTTTCCCTGGCACTTAGAGCACACTCCTTAACAATATTTTAGGATATATTAT
>JACYFI010001007.1:0-12897 GCA_020975735.1 Ophiocordyceps xuefengensis | reverse complement strand
GCACGGCTATTCTTAATATATTAGAGAAATTCGAAGACCTTATAAATAAATTACTCTGCCTATATAGTCATAGGCTGCGCATGAAATAAAATCTAATGCGATATATCCTCCTATGTTGTGACATGTATGTATGTTTACCCAACACAGCCTTAATTAAAAAAGGATTAAAGGCAAAATTATTCCTGTTTTAAACATATCAAAACTAAATCTTGGGCTATCCGCATAAAACTCTAATACACTTCCAAGAAAATCCGAAGGTAGTTAAATTACAATTATTAATATGTTTTGGGCCGGGGCCCGTCACATTTGGTTTTACCATATTAAAGGCTGACAAAGTAGAGCTCCGAAAATAATATCCTATGTCCTTTTGAGCGTTACTTGAATTTATCAATTAAGGACTCATTGTCGTTAAGACTTGCGTTTAAAGGGAGTCACTTATTTTGTTACAGAAGCAAGTATGCTTTACCGATTCAAGATATACACGCTGATACCGCGGCTTTAAGGTTGCTATGCAATATATACCCCCCGGCTGAGCGCATATGTTACTGTTAATCAAAACAACAGTATAAGACATAGCAGGTTCAGAACCGCTGGTGGCTAGCCATTGAAAGATGCTATGTCGTTAACTCCTTGACCTACTAATCTTTTTATTGTAAGAGCTGCACAAGAAGCTCAAGGGAACTTGTCTACCTATTTCTTGACTTGGCTCGTACACACTACTATACTTTATTTTATATTTTGTTTTGTTGTATTGACTGATCTTAGTAGAAAGCAAACTCAACCTAGGCGTGTTTTTACTTATTAATTTAGGTTATTGCTTTAGCTTCTTAGTTTATATTTGGTTGTTCTCTTAGTATTTGTTCTTTTTATTCTCGAAAAAGAGCAGGTGACTAAGCGAACTACGCCTTTCTAGAAGCGAGAAATACTAGCATCAACCACATACCCTTTTCTTAGATTCAGACAGCAATAATAACGCCGGGAGTCTTAAAGCCTGCCTACAACAAATAAGGTAGGTGGCATTATGCGTAATAGGTGAAACAGCATTATTTGACCTGCACCCTATCTCTTCCGAGATAGATGCATGCTAACTGTAACCGGGTTAAAGCAGGTAAAAATAAACATCACACTTATACCTTCAACAACACAATAACAAGGAGCTAGGCGGAATTATACCAAGAAAAAATATAGCTTAAAGATAAGCCAGCTTGCATATACAAATATAAAGATTGCTAATATACTATAGATTAAGCCCGGTGCAAAGTATTGCTACTTGTTCCATGATTACAAAACAATACCATTTAACTTTTTATGCTAACCAGCATAGGATATGTTTATAATAAGTGAATTATTAAATTAGTACTATTAGTTCTTTAAATCTATCAAGATTTAAGTAACGGGTATAAAGCCTATAAATTTCGTAATAGTATATTCGTATATAATAAAAAAATATCTCTAAGATAAGTGTCGTGCCTATCATGGCTTCAGCACTTATCTTTAACTACTTAGCGGTTCTGCCGACGCTTATGGCCCGTATACATTTGTCTTTAGTAAAAGAAACATCCTTATCGTATAATAAACAGAAGATATAATAATACATAAAGAATTATATATTTAAATATTAGGCGACATGAAAACAACAGGTTAACATAGGTTAGTACCATATTTTACACCTTATGAGTTTAACTTTCTGTTCCTCGTACCAAAAAGCTTGGGTTTCTTATTTTACATTCAAAATTCCCTCTAGAAGAATAGGAAACCAATACTATCCATCACGACGTATTTTAACCCCAGCTCCATGTACCTTTCTTAGTCGAGAAAGTCGTCACCCTACAATTCTGCGTCCATGGCGAATAAAGTTTTAAGCCGACATCGCAGGGGTGCCAAACCGCGCCACACATTTTTGGTACATTTGCGCAAATTAGCCTGGTTCTATATGTTATCACATTTATTCTATTCCATTTTTTCAAATGGTTAGACTTATGTCTTCATTTTTATTCCCTATGGTATTTAAGATTCCTTTAATTAATTTAACTACTATTAAGCACCACTTTCTAATCCGTATACCCCCTTATTTATTATATAATATAATCTAGTAAATTCTTCCTTTGGATCGAATGGCAATACTTCTAAACGAAGTATGCCCCCACCTAATTTCAATTTATAGCCGGGGGTCCATTCTTATAACCCTGATTCAGTTACAAATGCTTTTTATTTCAATTGAATTCAGCAACTTTACATCAATCTTCAAAAATCCTGTGATTTTATTACCCTTATTATCCTTATTGGTGTAGAAAAAAACGGAAGAATTTCTCATTAATTGTCGAAAATTTGGGTAACCCAACAAATCTCTAACCATGTAAATTCGGATTATTTTTTTTCGCTTAAGATATCCAGCAAATTAGTAGTAAGATACTAAACATATCCATTAAGAGCCTTATCTTCGGACTGTCGTTGAGTATCTGAAAAAATCTAACTTTTGACTTGTTAACCTAGTTTAGATTACTCGAATTGTAATATCTTCGCATATTTTTCATGCCAAGCCTTGCAAGGCATAAAAAATAAAGCACCAAAAAACGCGTCGAAAGAAATAAAGCAGCTAATCACCCTTGGAATCTGGTATTTTCTGTTTTTCTTTATTTAGCGGTCTACCTCGAAGTTTATTATTAGGGAAAGCCTCTTTAGTTCGTTTAGTTAGCCTCAATTTAATTCGCCCTTAAATTACTTACTAAATTATTCTTATATCCTTAACATTTTAAATGGGTTCTTTTTTTTTTAAATATATGATAAGCTTTCGCTTTGCGCCACAGAAAGTTATAGTTTCTCCTAATATTTGGGGTGGCGTGCCTCATAATAGGGGTATTGTATCGCAATGATCTATTCTACACCTAAAAATGCTAAAAACGGTGTGGTTTTTCAAACTTCAGCATTATTATATCATTCACCTAAGAGCTCACTTTTTTCAGTTATTTATTTTTTTTCTAATATACACTTATCTTTTTATTGTGGCACAAGCGCGTCAAAGCGCGCAGCTAGTGATTTGAAAGATTATCCAGCTAAAAAGCTTATAATTCTTTTTTCTTATGACAAAACATCCCGCAAACCCATCACTAAAACCCGTAATAGGTGTATGCAAAGATCAAGTGTGGGAACTGGTATTATTTGTGAAGAAAGCCATTGTTACTATAAAGGATTTACCCACTGAAGATCAACCTTTTTACAGCAAAAAAGCTCCAATACGTGGTTATATGAGTTATATATGAATAGGAAACTTGAAAATTATGAATTCCTCTAATATAAAACTAAACTTAAACCTGTTGCAATGATAATCTACCATTCATTCAATCTCCTTTTCATTTTTAATGAAATATACAGAGCGTATCTGCTCTATAACGGTTTAGTTACATCTTACCTTTTAATTTTGCTAATTTTAAGCCCTCCCATATTTTTATACACCTATAGAGTATATTATTGTATTATGAATAGCTTAGTATTAGGACAATCCATCGGTATATAAATTGTGTGCGTGGCCAGTATACTGTTAACTTTGGTTCAGGATAAGCAGCTAGAAAAAAAATTATTTCTGAGAGCCCGCCACACAAATCCTTTATCCTTATCCGTAGATAACGGATATGTATACACAGGAGAGCAGTATTTATTTAAATAGGAATAAATTTTAAATTTTTAAATTGTGCGGGGGCACTTAAAATAATTAATTTTTGAGTTTTGTGGAGTCGTAGAACTTTATATCTCTGCTCTTTCGCTGTACCCCTTATGGCTAAGTAGTTTTTTATAGTAATTAAACAGGCTAAATAGCTTCTATTGTAATATATAAACAATACTTTTTCTCACACAAGAAAATTTTTTTTTTCTTTTAATTTTTAAGCTAAAGATAGTAATAGATCTGTTTATATGCCGATAATTTCAAATTATTAAAGTATATTTCTATTTTTTTTTTTATTATTTTTTAATATCTTACTTAAAATAGGTAAAAATATTTTTGGGTTTTATTAAATTTATATTATTAAGAGATACGATAAAGGTTCATATTTTCTTACTCTTTCAAAATGTCTTCAATGTATTTTAACTAATAAGTAATAACTTCATATTTTTTTCAAATAAATATTATGGAATTTAGATAAATTGATTAAATATTTAATTTTATTAAGTTTAGAAGAGATTTTTCTTAGGTTAATTGGACCGATCAGTTAGAAAGAAGTAGATTCATATAGATATTTCTTGTATTATAAGACTAAAATTATGGAATATTTTGTTATATTCTACTGCTTCTTTTACGCAGGGCCTGGGCTGTATTATTTTGCAAGTAATACATTTTCTATTATATAAAAATAAAAAACGTTTTTTATTAATTTTGAATTCAACCTTTTTATTTATTTTTAATAATTTTGTTTTAATTAATTAGGCCTTCTCTATTAAGTATATAAAAGTTAATTATTGCTTTTTTGTTTGTATTTTTTATTTCCGGCTACTCACTTATTCTTCTTGAAAAATTTCCGTCTTCTTTTAAGTAGTAATAAAATTTTTTTAGAGCTTACGAAATTTATGATTTTTGAAAATAAATTACAAATAAACTTTTTAATTATTTTATTAGATTTATATTATTAAACAGGATATTTTTAAATTATTTTTTATATAACAATAATATGTTTTCCATTCTTTAGAAAAAGAAATTAAATAGTTTTATTTTTTCCCAGATCTCCCCGTTTTTTCATTAAGCAATTTGTTCTTCTAGAATTATTATTCAAGTTTATTTGTTAAAACTATTTTCATGATTTTTCTTATGGGTGGTTGGCAAGTCTCTCCTTTTATTCATAACAGACATGATTCTCCTATAAGGATATGCGTAAGCTAGCTGATCTTTGAACCTGTCCCCTGAGGTCTTAAGGATAAGCAAGACCCAGCACCCAAAGAAAGATATAATTTATTTACTTGTTTTCTTTAAAATATAAATTGTAAAATTTGGTAGGTATTAAAAGGATTATTTTTTATTACATAATACTCACCTTATAGTCGTTGCTACGTTTTAATCTTACAATATTTGTTAAAATAAACTTCGCTTCAGAGTTTAATATTTATTAGTTAATTCTTGAATTTATCCAATTATTGTATTAATAACTTGTTCCTTGCTTATAGGCGTAGTTCTGCTTTAAACTTAAAGACATCATAATAACAGTAAGAGTTTTAGCTATTTTTCTGTTTTTACATTACTTCTAATTTGCTGCGTAAGCTATCCTGTGATGCAAACAATAGTGTAGACCATTCCCGTAACACCCTGAGCCTACGTAGCAAAGGATCAAAGGTGTAAGCCAGATAGTCAGCGTGTTGGTAAGGACTAACGGATTTTAATAAAAAATAAGAACCTACCACTAAAGCAGCAGAGACAAACAATACTATAAAAATAAATATTAAAAGAGACATAACATCCGTAGCGTAGCTTTTCTAATAATCCAAAATCTATCCTCTTATGCATCTGCTGATCCTATCCCTGTCTTACGCAACTGTAAGATTTGTAGATATTCAAAACAGTAATGGCAAGGATTTTGCCTGTTCAGCTTTTTAGATAATTAAAAATAACTATTCCCTTTTATCACACGAGCTGCTGGTGTAACAACACAGATAAAAAAAAAGCTCTAAAATATTAGAAAACTTTATAAAGCTTTAGATAAGCGCAGCCGAACATTTACTAATATTTTTCAAATTCTCTCTAAACTTTCTACATAGTGTTAAATCTACCTAAATAACTTAAGTATATTTACGTGTATAAAGGGCTGCATATATTTGTTAGCCTAGGGAAAAAAAGCATTGCTATGCCCCCAGCCACATTATAAATAATTATATAGAGTTAAACAATAGTTAGGACTGCTTAAAATCGGCAAACAAATTATTATAATTATTTAGACACACCTGTTTTACCTCTTTACAGGGTCTGTGCCCCCCACATAACTGTCCTCCGTAGCGAATGTTCCTTACCAAAGGTCACTTAACGCTTTTAAAAATAGTAAACTTGAATTAGGTTAGATTTACATCTTTAATTATATTTGGTTCCGCTATAAATTAACTTTTTGTTTTTTTATCTTCATAGCAAGCTTGCGCCTAAAAGCACGAAGCAAAAAGGAACTCAGGGTATAGCCAGATTAATCATAAACTTGCTTTTATTAAATCCTTAAACCACATTCATTCATTAGAAGATAAATAAAGGGAGTCTCAATAGTCGACATTGGTCAATTACCTATAATCGCCTTAAAATCTCTACATACTTCTATAATTACGTAACAGTACAGGCCAGCATAGGGACTTCTCGTCTGAACTAGAAGGTAAGCTGTAATCTTGCACAACTATTTCCAATTCACTGAGTCAATCAGTAGGTACCAGCTGTTGTATCGTTAACACCTTCATGCAAGACCGCATTTACGGGCCACTAAGGCAATTTCGCTAACTTAGGAGCCTCACCTTTAAGGCCGCTCTTACACGGGGTTTCCCGCGACCCTCAAAGAAAGTATAATTCTAATTTCTTCTTGTTAACCAAGCCGGCACCGGGCCAGATTTTTCACACTTTATACTTAAGATTTCTTATCTTTCAGCAAAGTCCTGTGTTTTAAATTAACCGTCGTACAACACCATTTTCATGCTTCTTCCCTTATTTTAAATTGATTTAATCAAGGAATTGAGCCCTCCTTTTTCCTAAGTTACGGTAGTCAATTTGCCGAGTTCTTTTCGCGCACAATTTTATCCTTTTGAAGGGATAGGCTAATGTGGTTGACCTAATTATGATCGATTTAAAAATAAACCGTTAGAATTCATTCCCCGGTTTAATAGAAAAGGAATTTGGCTTAAACCATCCTTATGAGATGAACTTTAGAATTCATGAATTCGGACTATTTTCTTACGTGCGGAGCCTCATTTTAAAATGTTACTTTTTTCTTTGTCCCCTTGTAAAATAGGATAAGTTATCGAAAAAGGGGTATAAATAATTCGTATGGTGTCTGGCAAGGACTTTAATCATTAAATCATAGAACTTTTTAACATGTGGAGATTGTTTAGAAAACTTTACCTGTTTAAATACCCATTGTAAGCTTGTTAAATAGAGCAATAGTTTTCTTTTACCTGGGTGGTATTTTTGAAACGTTAAGTATTTACTCCTTCCCTAATATTGTTCTTTTCTTTTAAATATTTTTTACAAAAAACCTTTCCTTCGCCTGCTACTAACCTATAACTCCAGTAAGATGTATATAGCAAAATCTCTTTTTACATGGGTCTTTCAACACGGTCTATTTTTAAGGAATAAAGATGCAATTAGCTAGGCTAGTACCCGGAAAATTCATGAAGCTTTAATATGACAATTTTGAGCTAATCCTTCTTAGTGAAGATGCTGCTATATTATCAGTTAACTTTACAGCTTCGTTAAAAAACTGAATCTACACAACTTCCTCTGGTAATTAAAGGCATAAGCTTTAATGTTTAAAAATAATCCTAAGTCTTTATGGCCGAAGCTTTCATAAGATCTAATGCCGCCATACTTACGCATAGTACTCTGCCTACATCTAATAATTCCTTATTCTGACTAAAAAAGAAGTTGATTTTATACCTTTTTATGTAGAGAAATTGGAAAACAGCTTTCTCACGTCTTATTACCTTAATTTTAAGTTGTAATTTTTTCTAGTATAGATAGTATGAAGGCATCCTCTGCGTTATTTATAACAAAAAAAGATAAATCCCGATATTATAATTAGGAATCAAGATTGTTATTATGAAATGAGTCTTTATCATGATTGAAAACTAGTATGTACCCAAGATTTGGACAGAATTCATATTGCTTAAAAGTAAAATTATCTAATTTTCCGTATTTCAAAATACAAGTTCCCAAGTATTCCCTGAGGGGCCAGAGTACACCTTACAGAATTACTAATATGAAAACCCATCTACTTCTTGTCATTTTTACAGCAGTATTTTGACGTACACTTGATTTAGACCGGCGATAACCCATCCTATTACTAGAATCTTCCTACGTTGTATACATACATCGAGTGATTACTGATCGCTCAAGGACTTTCGTCAATAAAGTTTGGTAATTAGGGGCTTTAGGTGCCTCCGAGTTTTGGTTCCTTATTCAAATGTCGGGGGCGCTTATCCCAAAATTTCATGCAATTGTTTAGCTCATTTTACGCCTTCGTATCTCTACTAGCTTACTTTTTCGGATTCGTGGACGGTTTTTCATTTGGTTTCTTAGATAACAAATAATTTTTATTTAGATATCAAATATATTACTTATTTTTCAGCACCATTTTATACCTAAATGTTGTTCCTTAGAAAAAAAGATTTCTCATCGTTTTAAATCTTAGATAATAAAACTTGAGTGAGGCCGTTACTTAGATTATAATCCATGAGCTAAGGCCGGAAATTTTCTTTGTTACTTCATGTCACCATTCTCCACTAGAGTTAAATTATTATTATTCTTATTTAAAAAAATAAAATCCATTAATTTACTCATCGTTTCTCTACCCCAACGCCCTATCTACTAACATTTAAAGGCGACATTCTTAATACATATTAAACTAGGCAGTATTGTATTGTAAAATGACATTAACGTTATTTAACTGGGACTTAAAATATACATTTTAGGGCCTGACAGGGCTACACCCAGCAAGCAAAGTCTGTATATAAAAAATTGGTTAATAGACCAATCTTATTAGATTATTAGATACTAGAAAACTGTTAGCATCAATACTATTATAACTGTCTGACTATTAATACCTATTAATAAGAACACAATATTATTTATAAATTGTAATACATAACCATGTTTAAGCACCAATACCATAATTTTATAAACTGTTATAGGTATTTAATAACTACAACTGTTGAGGCATTAATAACTAAGTATTAAAATGTTTTTAACTAGAACTTTATTCATGAAAATGGTTTTTAAAGAACAATTACACAAAATCTTATTACCAGAACTATGACGAGTGAGGGTGCAAGTGTCTTCAAAACAATTCCGGCCGTTCTCGATGTAATTTGGTGTCAAGGTAAGATAATTCTCTTATGAAAGTTCATGTACAAGGTTTCGGTATATTGTTTAGATCCGTTAAATTTTCGATGCTTCCTATAACGCCTTAACAGCGCTTGTTACGAGGTCACAAAATTATGGTTCTTTTCTAACCATCTCCTTTCGCTTTTGATACAAAACCTTCATTAGATTTTCACAAATAATATTTAGGGAACCTTACTCTTGTTCTGGGGCTTTCCCCTTTTTGACAACACCGGAAATCTGCTTATAACAAATTTTTCCCTAAATAGGTTCATATAATATTTTGAACTATCCATTTTAGACAACGGGTTTCATTTACGGCTAAGCTTCGAAGTGCCCACGAATAATTATAATAATAAAAATTATAAAATTAAAAATAAACTTATATTTAATCTAACTCTGAATAACGCGGATAGAGTTCTAGAGACTATACTTTCCTCGATTTTTCTTACAGCGTTTCTTTAATACCCTAAATTCACAGCTTAATAAAGTAGAAAAATCTATGTCTTCGGTCTAGTCTCCAATTATTTAAAAGTCAAGCTGATTTAACCCTTCACGCTCTGCACGTTCTAGCTGTAATATTTGCTAAAGCTTCTGCGGATAAAGATTGGTTTTTTTCATAGTTATAAGTGTAGCTAAAGAGTAATTTATCTTCTGAACTTCCTGACTAGCTTTTACCGTAAAATGTACTGATGAATAATATTCGTTTTTCTCTTCCAAATAGAATTTTAATTTAAAATCTTAACCCTATGTTTTTACCCACTATGTTAGGGGCGAGCTCCTTAAATAAAGAATAAGCGTTTTTTTAAATATTTATTTCTAGGTTTAACTATTCCAATTGACCTGCTGTTCTCTGTTAATAAGTTCTTCTGCTTACAAGATACTCTAAATATTTGTCAAAGTAATTAGTATGCCATTGTTTTTACAAGCAGCATGGCAAAATAGGTCTAGGATTTCTTTTTAGAGCGAAGCGCCCACTATCCTTATAAATAACCACCTACTCTTTTTGCTAAATGTAAACCACTACCTACATAGACTAATTACATTGACGTTAATTTATTCATTTAATAGAACTGAGTTTATTTTGTTTTATCTATGATATTGAATTTTTTTCTTGCTGGCTGGCTTCGCAGCCAGCACAACATCTGCATTACTATAACTTTTTATAGTATATGAAGCAGTCCTTGATTTGTTAAAGATATTTATACATAATGTTTATGTTTTTAGTATTTCGTAAATTATTTTAATGTAAACTTTAATATGAGAAGGGAAATTAAATAATTATTTTAAATTGCCATTGCATTCTTAACGAATGGGGCCTGACTATGATTCTTAAGCTAATACATTATATATAACTATAATTATAAGCCAATCCAAATTTTAGTGGTGAACTGCAACGTAAAGTGCTTTTGGCTGCGGATAATCCAATTGTTATATCAACATGATTTTACCTTACCACCGTCATTACCCTGAGCCATAAGAATGTAATTACCACTCCTTACTTGGTTTTTGATTGCTCTTTAGGGACGTTCCCCAATTATGATGGTTTACTGCAGAAGGTTCACTTCTACAAAAAAAGGCCTGTATTCAACCTCATCATTCTATGTCTGATAATTCAAGATATATCTTTTTGCATTCCGAGATCCTACAATCACTGGGTAAATCTTCATATCCCCCCAATGTTGTACAAAATAAAACGTTTTTACACATCTTGTCTGAGATTAATTATTCCGCCTTCAAGATATTTACCATAAATTTGCCTACTATTATAGGATTTTCGCAGAACAAATCTACTTACTTTACCGAAATTGCATATATGTATATAGTACATATATCAGATCAGCCAAAAGCTCTGATAAAGGCTGAAAGGCCTTCTTCCACTAATAATAAAGTATACCTATAATATTATACTCTTTATCCGTTGTTAGGAAATAATAAATACTACTCTGCTTTAAATAATGAAAAATTTTTTATTAATCTTCCACTTTTTAAAGGCTTTAGCTAACGCGGTCTAGTAACACCCTATGTGTTTAGCTGCTGCTGTTAAATTTTCAAAGATACTTTTCCTTATATCAGTATAATAAGCTCGGCCTTACAACCTTGAGGCTTATAGCTGATTAGCTATCTTGTACGGTGATTTTTCTTGAAAGTTTTTTTATACCTTTCGCCCTTTGTGAACATTTTTATCTCTTAATTACTTGGTGGTGCATATTTCGTTCCTGTGCTGCAATAGATAATGATTTCTAGCTTCCTCCATTAACGTAACGTCCTTCGTCTAAAAAACTTTAAATTTCTTTGTCTGTTTATCTAGCCTAGAAACAGGGAATTTGCTTTTCTGTACGTTAATTCTAGGTTTAAAAAGTCTGATAAGTATCTGTTCTTCTTTTTTATAATCTTGTAGGTCTCTTTATCAGATAAATATTCTAATATCAATAAATTAAAGTTACTATATCATATTTTTAAAAGAGCGAGCTCGCGCCGTAAGGGTGTTTACGTAAGTATAAATGCTTAACACCCTAAATTTATAAAATCTAGTTGTTAAAGTTAAAGCTACCATATCCCCTCGGGGGATTAGTAAATTTTTATTATTAATATTATTAATCCAGCAATATATTACCATCCTTTATACTCTTATCCCGGAGGGATAGGGCGAAGCCCCATCATTTAATATTTTGAATTTTATTCCAGAATTAATTATTTTTATATAAGATTAACGGTGTCTACCCGAGTGTAATATCTTTTTTTCATGATGAGCTTTGCGCCATTAATATATTCTGTATACACCTTTAAAATTACTAATTTGACTTTTTTTAAAAGCCTATTAGGACTAATAATAAAATGTGAACCAAAAGTTACCTTCTTCCTCATTGCTGCAATATCTACTTATCTAGTGTCAGGGAAGATTTAAATAAGATGCTAAGCAAGTTTTTTTTTATATTACAATTACTATTTATACTGTCCTTATAAACCTAATACATAAGAACTATTGATGATTAATTTCGTATTTAATTATTCTTTATACTTTCGAATAAGAGATTCTGACTATTTTCTAAGCCTGATAATATTATGCCTTTAGCTTGCCAGCCGTAAGCTAGCCATTTATAATATAAGGCCAAACCAACATTTAGTCGCGGTGAAACTGCACACCTGTATAGGTGTTGGGCTCGGTCGCCCGATTATAACTTACGTTATTTATTCAAATCCTTATGTTTTACTTACACGAGTCATTCCTCGTTGCCACAATTGTTACCATAATTTGGTTGCGTCTAGACTTGCTTTTAGGGTTTTACCCTGTCCAAATTGATGGTTTATGCAGAAAGTTCATTTCTACAATACTGGCAAATTTAAAAGATTCTTACATCTTATTCCTTTACCAGCTATCTCCACAGTCATGTTGTCTTTTCACTGACACTACCACAGTAGGTTCGGGAGATTTATGTACCAAATCCCCGTTCTGCGGACTCCTAATAATCCTGACTATGGTAAAATCACCGTGCTTCGGGTTAACTCTTAGAAACTGTTCGTATTTTAACGCCCCCGGTTTAAAACTACGCAATGCATCGGCATCTAAACGTTAACTTTCGGTGACCCATATGGCACAGATAGGTACGTTTCTTTTAATCCGAACTGCTTATAAACTACTTTTTCGTTTAGTTCCCTGCATGGGTCTTTTCACTACTCGCTCAATGTAACATATTTAGCTTTGAGGAAGGGTTCCCCCATTATTTAAACCCAGTTTTGTATTACCGTTCTAATTTAAAGGCTACTCTATTTTCACTCACGTTATTCATAGAATCTTCTTTTGATTTATTTTTCCTGTAGTTAACCTTAAATATTTCAATTCACTTCGG